>NNCF01129873.1:22004-84248 GCA_002313205.1 Laupala kohalensis | reverse complement strand
GCATTATTCTATGACCCTCACATAGATTACGCACATCACGCCAGTATCAACATAGGAAAAATGGATTTAATTTGCCGCAATTGCCAATCCAAAAAGTTTAAATCAGAACCTCCCGGTCTTTGCTGCAATAATGGTAAATTAAAACTTAACCAACTGGACCCACATTTTCTGAGTAATATCCGAAAATACAACTCATGTTTTCAAATCTCAAGACATTTTCTGAGTAATATCCGAAAATACAACTCATGTTTTCAAATGACCTCATTTGGAGCCACATCTGTTATTAATCAGCCTGGATTTCAATCCACTTTCACAGTACAAGGGCAGATATACCATAAAGCAGGATCGTTGTTGCCGTTGCCTAATCAGCAACCAAAATTTTTACAATTATATTTTATTGGAAACGACCAAGTTGAGACCGACCAAAGATGCGCCAACAATTCAGGAACAAGACGTGAGATTGTATCTGATTTACAACAAATGTTCCATGCACACAATATTTACATAAAAACGTTTGAAACTTCAATTGATCATATGCCCACAGATGCATATAAAATTATTATAAAAGCAGATCGAAAACCAGCAGGAGAGCATGAACGGCGCTTCAACGCTCCTGTAGTGGATGAAGTTGCAGTTGTGATATCGGGTAATGAATTTGAAAAGCGAGATATCGTGCTTCAATTACGTAGTGGATCATTGCAGCGAATTTGCGAAACGCACAGGTCGTATGATGCTCTACAATATCCTATTTTATTTCCTTATGGTGAAGATGGGTATCATTTCAATCTGAGGCAAGTTAATCCAACAACAGGTATTCCAACAAGTGCAAAGGTATCTGCTATGGATTATTATGCTTACCGTCTAATGATACGAGGTACTAAACACAACCACGTGATAAATTGCAGACAATTATTCCATCAATTTATCGTGGATATGTATGTAAAGATTGAAAGTGAACGTCTTCAGTTTATTCGTTCGAATCAAAAAAAATTAAGAGTGGACCAATATATTCACCTAAGAGATGCGGTAGCAAATGACGGAAATATTGAGAATCTGGGCACTTTGGTTATTTTGCCAGCGACGTTTACGGGCAGTCCTAGACACATGCATGAGTACACACAAGATGCAATGACCTATGTAAGGACATACGGGAGACCAGATTTGTTTATTACGTTTACCTGCAACCCGATTTGGTCAGAGATTAAAGAAATGCTAATCAACGGTCAGTCATCCAGTGATCGCCACGATTTAATTGCGAGAGTTTTTAAACAAAAGCAACAAAAATTCATTAATATTATAACAAAAGGTCACATCTTTGGAGAGGTGAGATGCTGGATGTACACCATTGAATGGCAGAAACGAGGTTTACCACATTCACATAATTTATTTTGGTTGAAAAGGAAGATTCAACCAACAGAAATCGACGCTATTATATCTGCTGAACTTCCTAACCAAGAAGAAGATCCTGATTTATACGCTGTGGTAACTAAAAATATGATCCATGGACCATGTGGAAATATAAATCGGAACTCGCCATGTATGAAAGATGGGAAATGCACCAAAAACTATCCTCGAAAATTAATTAAAGATACACAAACAGGAAACGACGGCTATCCTTTATATAGACGGCGAGCTCCAGAAAATGGAGGTTTTACGGCAATACTGAAGACGCGAAGCAACGTGGAAATAGACGTGGATAACAGTTGGATTGTACCATATTCTCCATTATTATCAAAAATGTTTAACGCACATATTAACGTAGAATACTGCAATAGTGTCAAATCTATTAAGTATATCTGCAAATATGTTAATAAAGGTTCTGATATGGCAGTTTTTGGTGTAGGCAATGAAGACACCAACAATGAAGTAAAGCGTTATCAGTTGGGAAGATACGTCAGTAGCAACGAAGCTGTTTGGCGAATCTTCGGATTTTCAATTCATGAACGGTATCCTACTGTGGTTCACCTTAGCATTCATTTAGAAAACGGTCAACGAGTATACTTCTCAACTGATAGTGCCGCAAGAGTGATTGATCAGCCGCCAAACACAACTTTAACAGCATTTTTCCAACTATGCCAGCAGGATACTTTTGCAAGAACACTATTGTATTCAGAATTGCCGAGATATTATACGTGGAATACATCAAGGAAAGTCTTTTGTAGAAGAAAAATGGGCAACTTTGATCCTGAGCATAATATTTATTCATGTGACGCATTGGGCCGAGTCTACACAGTCCATCCTAACAACGCCGAATGTTATTTTTTAAGAATGCTTCTACATACCATTAGAGGACCTCGCTCATTTGCAGAATTAAGAACGGTAAACGGAGAAATATGTGAGACATTCAGAGAAGCTTGCCAGAATTTAGGGTTGCTAGAAGGAGATCAACACTGGGATGACTCATTGCGAGAGGCCAGTTTGATTTCTCTTCCAGGACAAATCCGAATTTTGTTTGCCATCATAATAACCTCCTGTAATCCATCTAACCCAAAAACATTATGGGAAAAATATAAAGAATCAATGAGTGAGGATATACTGGCTAAAGTTCGAAGTGAAAATCCTACATTGGATATTACGTTTAACTCCGACATTTTTAATAAAACTTTGATTATTTTGGAGGAAAAGTGTATCACCATGGTTAACAAGACTTTAGTGGAACTCGGTCTTTTTGCACCTGTACAACATCAAGAGGGTGTATTTTATCCAGATTATATACGTGAAACTAGCTACAATGTCTTAGACTTAGAAGCATACATCGCGGATAAAAAGCCACTTCTTAATGAAGATCAGAAATTCGCGTACGAAACAATAATGGATCAAGTAGATAAACAAGAAGGAGGAATCATTTTTCTTGATGCTGCTGGTGGCACGGGAAAAACATTTTTAATTAATTTAGTTCTCGCTGAAATCAGGGTTCATGGAGAAATTGCTCTAGCCGTTGCATCTTCAGGTATTGCAGCGACATTAATGGAAGGAGGAAGAACAGCCCACTCTGCCCTTAAGTTGCCACTTAATATTTCCCGACAAGAAAATCCCACATGTCATATAAATAAAACAAGCGGCCAGGCACAAGTTCTTATAGAATGTAAATTGATAGTATGGGATGAGTGTACGATGGCTCATAAAAAATCTCTTGAGGCCCTCAACGCAACACTTAAAGATCTTAGAGGAAACTGCAGTTTAATGGGAGGAGCTCTGGTACTCCTGTGTGGAGACTTCCGTCAAACTCTGCCTGTCATTCCAAAATCGACTCCAGCCGATGAAATTTATGCCTGTTTAAAACATTCTGTTCTATGGAATCATGTCCAAGAAATTAGCCTTAAACAAAACATGCGAATCCTCTTAAGAGATGGGAATGCTCAAAATTTTGCAAATAAACTTTTGGAGATTGGAGAAGATAGATTAGTTATTGAAGCATCTGGTATGATAAAATTGTCATCAGATTTATGTGTATCGGTGAAAACTGTCCGCGATATGATACAAGCAGTCTATCCTAACGTTAATCAAAATTATAAAAATTTAGAATGGTTGCGAGAAAGAGCCATTCTTGCTCCTAAGAACGATGATGTTAATGTAATTAACAAGGAGATACTAGCCATGCTGCCAGGAGACGTGATTGAATATAAATCGGTTGATACCGTAGTGGATGCTGACGAAGCCGTCAATTATCCAACGGAATTCCTAAATTCACTTGATCCAGCTGGATTGCCACAACATCGCCTTATACTTAAAGTAGGATCTCCAATCATTTTATTGCGAAATTTAGATCCACCAAAACTCTGCAATGGGACACGATTGTGTGTGACAAAATTAATGAAAAATATAATCCAGGCAGTCATTTTAACTGGAAAAGGAAAAGGTGAAATAATTTTTATTCCACGGATACCTCTAATCCCAACTGATCTTCCCTTCAACTTTAAAAGATTACAGTTTCCAGTCCGGCTAGCTTTTTCAATTACCATTAATAAATCACAGGGACAGTCTTTAAAGTTTTGTGGTGTTGATCTAAGATCGCCATGTTTTAGACACGGGCAACTTTATGTTGCTTGCTCCAGAGTAGGTTCGCCTAAAAATTTATATATTCTTTCTCCTGGATATGAAACAAAAAATGTAGTTTATAAACAGGTGTTAAATAAAGAAGATTCTTAAATTTGTATGAAGTAGTGTATTATTGTGCTTTATAATTTGTTGTTTTTAATTATGTAGTATATTTATATTATTGTTTCTCCCTAACCCGTGCAAAGCCGGGTATTTACAGCTAGTATATATATATATATATATATATATATATATATATATATATATATATATTCTACCCCTCACTAACCTCTAAAAGACCGTCACTACGGCTGACGCAGAGTTAGGAAAGTAGGTATCTAGGACAAAGGTAGGTTAACTATGTTCGAATCTCATACAAAGGGTTTTAAAATGGAAACAGACCCTCCCAGCTCACTAGAATTATTAATCGAACAATTTAAGGAGACGTTAGTCATATCCAAGGATCTTCAAGATCAAATTGAAAATATAACTGGGTCACCACACGAATCGGCCAGAGTTCAATTCGAGAAGTGGTTATTAACAATATTAGGCAGGGCATCAGACATCTTAGATAAAATTAGGACTCCCAGACAAGTAGAAAACTTGGAAAATCTTTCAATATTTCGGGATACTCGAACGGATGTTTACTCTGTAGACACATCATCTACCATTCTTCCCGTCTTTTCTTGAATTCAGTATAGGAAAAAGATGGCAATTAGTGAATAGTAAACAATTATGCGAAAATTGTTTGCGAACTAATCATTCTAAACAATCTTGCTATTCGACTTACAATTGTCGAACTTGCAAACGTAAGCATCACACACTCCTTCATAAAACTCAGTGGGATAGGAACTCCACAAATAACTCAAATTCTAATTCTAATTCAAACACTAAACCGAGGGAGAATCTTAAATCTAATTCTAATCATAAGGAGTCACTGGGATGATGGCAGACGAGACACAGGGAGCTTTACTCGCCACTGCTCAAGCCTATATCAACCTAATATATATAGAGCCAGAAGCTTACTTAACTGTGGCTCGACACACTCACTTATTACAGATAGACTAGTAAAGGACCTTGAACTCAAAACTGTCAGAATTAGTATCAATCTCAAAGGTTTGGGCGATGTAGTCACTAATGTAATCAAAAGTCACAATCACCATCTGTGACAGTAAATTATTCAAATACTCTAAATATTCAATGATTAGTGTCGACGAGATAGCAAGTAGAATACCTTCAGTACAACTAACTGGTAGATTCAAATTCGATAAAGAAATCAGATTAGCTGATAGAGAGTTCTATAAGCCGGGTCCCATTGACATACTAATCGGTGCCTAGCCGTTCTGGGATATCATACCCTCTAAACAAGTGTCTCTCGAAACCTCAAACAAGCTTAAAATCAAGTTACAAATCACTAAATTAGGCTAATTAGCACTCATACAATTCAACCCAGGGTTTCTCTATACACACGGATTTAGATGAGACACTCAATAGGTTCTGGGAAATCGAAAACATTTAACCTTCTCAAGAGACATCACAAAATGATTTCTGCGAGAAATTATTCAGAAATATCACTCAAAAGCTTCCGAGCGGTAAATACCAAGTCAGAATGCCTTTCAAACAAAATCCTCCGAATTCCACAACACGAGAAAGTTAGCAATCAATCGATTCTTTGCACTCCAGTCGAGATTGTCAAAGGACAAAGGGTTATGAGATGACTACTCCAAGTTTATGGATAGTTACATAGAACAGGACTACATACCTTTAGTAAAAAACGATCCTACAAAGGACGGGGTAAATTGCTATTACATACCCCACCACGCAGTATTTAAAAATACACCGAACGGCAAAACGATCATAGTCGTGTTCGATGGAAGCATGACTCCCGAAGGAACCACTTCACTCAACGAATCATTGCATGTAGGCACCTCAATACATTACTATCTAGCTGAGATACTCTTAAGATTCAGAACATTCAAATACGTAGTCATGGGCGACTGTAAGACTTTCTATAGACAAGTTCTAATAGCCCCTGATCAAAGAGATTCTACACGGATAGTTTGGAAAAAAGCACCTCATGACATGTTACAATCATATACACTCAACACTGTAACAAATGGATTAAGTTGCAGTGCTTTCTTCAGTACAAGAGTACTCTTGCAACTAACTCATGACGAGGAATCTAAATACCCTCAGGCAGCAAAGGCTGTTAGAATAGGTACCTATGTATATGACATAGTCACAGGAAGCGATAACGCAAAAGAAACCATTCAGTTAAGAGAAGATATAACCAAGTTATTAGAATTCGGGGGTATTCCTGTGACTAAGTGGTACTCGAACCATATCAAAATTCTAGAATCAATCCCCCCACCGGAAAGATCATATGAACATTTAGAAGATTTCTTCAGTAATGAGGATCAAAAAGTATGAGGATTAACCTGATATCATAATTCTGATACACTACATTATACTGTTAATATTGATGAGGAAGGTCCATGGACCAAAAGAAAAATTCTAAGTAAGGTTTGTAAGTTGTTTGACCCATTAGGTTTATTAGCTCCTATAATAGCCACTGCAAAATTATTGATTCAAAAACTATTGTCAATGAAGTTAGATTGGGATGAGACAGTTCCACCTGATGTGGAAACACATTGGTTAAAATTTTATACTCAATTCAAGGCTCTAACCCAATTAAAGATATCAAGACTCACTGTTTTCTCTGAGCATTATTTTTTACATATTTTTTGTGATGCAGCCTCCAATATAAATGGATCTTGCTGCTATTTAGTATCCAACAGCAAATCTAATTTACTAGCAGCTAAAACTAGGGTATCTCCTCCAAATAAACTCACAATACCTATATTGGAGCTATCAGCAGCATTGTTAGCCACTGAACTAGCAATTAAAATACCAAAATTATTATCTGTTGATTTAAAAGATTTTACATTCTGGACAGATTCAGTGGTTTAGAAGTAAAGACAAGATAAAAGATTGCTTTGTAACACACAGAATTAACAAAATTAATCAAAGAACTAATGAAAATCAGTGGTTTCATGTTCCAACTAAAATCAATCCATATGATATTAACTAGAGAATTACAACCTCCTGACTAAATTAATAACTCTCTATGGTGGCATATAAAAACATTCATATCTTACATTCCCTTATAAATAGATGATCCACTTATTTAAAACTAAAAAGAGTATTTGCATGGATCTTTAGATTCTATAACAACACTAAAACAAAGTGCAAATCATTAAGACAAGCCTTGTCAGTGGAAGAATTAGAGTCAGTTTCCCTTATGTTAGTGTCTAACCACTTATAACAAAGGGTGAAGTGGTGAGCTAGACTGATTGGTTACATTTCGTTTGATTTTTTTCTCTCACGGACAACTTTACGTTGCTTAATCAAGGATGGTTTTACTCAAGGATTTAATTATTTTTGCTGCTGTAGGTGAAACTCTGAATAGTGAATACAATCAAGTTTTGTATTAAAATAGTATTGTATCACAAAGTTGTTTTAGTAATACTAGAATGCTGTTTATATGTTTTTAAAAGCCAGTGAGTAAAACTATTTTGAACTTCCAATACAGATATTTGTATTATTTTCTGAGTAAAAAGAGATTGGTCTAACAAGTAAAAAAATGTAGGACAACGCCGGGTTGTATGCGTTATATTTTCAATAAAGTCATTTGATTTTCTTTAATCAGATCCCTTATTTGAATTTAATAATATTTAAATTATAGAAATATAAATTAAATTATATTTCATTTCATTCCAAAATCATTCAATTGAAATGTTTACTCACTTTAATTTCTATATACAATCCTCTATTTAATGTCATTAAAAATTCACTATTTATAATTCGATTATGTCATTGATTATTTGTGGGGTAAAATGAAAGAGAAAAGCCAGGGGACAAGAGAGAAAAAAAAAAGTTGGCTGACACAAATCCGCAATCGCGAACGAGCATTACACTCAATATTCACACAAAGAACAAATTCAAACTTCTCATTCTATAGATCTTTCACATAATTCCGTGCACACTTCATTTATTTGAAAACTACAAGTTCAGATCTAATACAAACACAGACGCTTGTCGGGCATTAGTATTTTGGGGTAAGAGATTACAGCGTATTTCCGTATTTTCAAACGCTCCCCTATCGTTTATGAGCCGAAGCGTTTTCTCTCCCTACCCTAAATGTCCTCTCCAATCGTCCCCTCGTTGTGGTTGGCATGAGGACGGGATTTAGTCGCGACCCTTTACGAATCAATCGGACGTAGATATCTCGAAGCGCCGTTTCAGCGGCTACCACTGCTACCAACAGCCTTATTTATCAACGTCACGGCACAAGCTACTGCAGTAGTTTTGTCTATTGAGTGTTCCTCACACTATGCTCCCATCAAAGACATTTTCTTTAAACTTATTCATCCCCGTTATCCACATATATATCAGGGGTGTAGTCTTTCTTCACTTAATTGTTTTTAATCTCTTCTTTCATCGTTCTTTTCTAATTCTAATAGTTTCTTCTTTTTCGATTTCCAAAATTATCCTTGTTTTATTTCTTTCGCGTCTTTTATTTCATTTCTCTACTTTTCTGTCCGCATGTAATCAGCCTCTAAAGTGTACTCTGAGGTTGCTTGTCCCATTATATGGAGACCTTATTTGCTAGATAAATAGATAAATTATAATTTTCTTCGTTATTTGGATGATCACAATTAAAATTTGTTTTCTAAACACATGTTTCAACTCGAGATTGGAGTCGCAGGTCTAAACAAAGAGGAAAGTGCACACATCCGGACTCCTCACCTAAAGCGGACTTCCTGGTCTCCTGGCGTTTCATTCTCCGTAACTCCAGTGGTATCGAGTGTAAATAATAGACTAGGCTTCCACTACTCCGCAGGAAAGAGCACATGCCAGTCGCTTTACTAGTGTCTTATTAATCGCTATTACGTGTTTTGACCGTGGGAAACGTTTTTATATTGTTATACATTTTTCATTATTTCTTCTCGATTTTGGCAGAAGCTTTTCGACTTAAATATATGTATATAAATCATATTGTACTCAGCATTAGCACGATTCTGTACATTCATTCTGTAGCCCCATCCTAGCCCGGGTTTTTCTCTGGTTTTCCTTCGGGTACAGGAGAATTTTTGAAACAGGCTCATTAGGCTCTTGACTATGGGGCGGTGTCTATTGAAATAATAAATCTCGAATTTAGTGTTATTTCAATATTTACGATTTATAAACAATATTTTCCGAATAATCTATAGTTTGTTAAATACGGACTTGTGAAATAAATAGTTTGTGTTAAATACAAATTTGTTGGTAATCTATTGATATTATAACACATTGCAATCTTTTTATTATTATCTGTATTTACAACATGCAAGGGGGTTTGAGATTCGACTAGTCAAGTTAATATCGATGAAGAGGGAAGAAAGGTTCTTCATACAATATAATATTACATACAAGTACAGAACAATAAATTAAGCAGAGTATTGCCATACAAGTACCCAAAACAATATTAAAATCCCAATCTAATTTTCTCCAAAAAATCTTAATATTAGTTGATACAGAATTACTAATAATGTATAATGTCAAAGTTGAGGTATATTCACAGAGGCCAGTTCGAACACACTATGAATACACAAATATATCTCAGTGAGATTTCACTGAATGTTTTACGCTGAATTACATAAATGTTAAATCATATCAAAGATAGTTAATTGAGCATGTCCACATTCAACAGTGATGTGTGGAGTGAATTAAAATGTATACCAGTGAATAGAATGTAGAAAAGAATCCAAATCTGAGCAAAATATGATAAAAAACATTGTTATATTACTGCAACATTAAAAGTGATTTAACATCTTGAAATGGCATATAAGATTAACAAAATTTATGTAATAGTTGGAAGAACACTCATTGAAGTTAAATGATGTAAAACAACCCCCAAAATTAGCGCAGATTTTTAAATAATTACAATTTTTTCATACCAGTGTTAGTTGTACCTTTTTGTCACAATTACAATCTCTTGTGGTCTTACAGGTAAGGTAATGTTTCTTCAGAGTCACCTCAGTTGATATAGCAGCTTTTGACTTGAAGTGAAGACTGTAATAGCATAGAAGAACCACTTCATGATGAATGCTTGTTGAAGTAGAGCCAATGGTCAGGCGACGTAACCAAGTATGTTGATTTGGTCAGAGATGCTGGTGCGGCTGAACACAAACTCAGAAGTATTACGAGTATTTCATACGATGAGTGAAGAGGCCAGCACGGCTGGCCTGTTCAAGACAACATTGCTATACGTTACATTCCCCCCCCTCTTTACTACATTACGAAGGTGGAGTGAGAGTGACCACAGATCCGTCTTCACTAAAGAAAACTTTTCTCAGCTGGAGTGGGGAAAAGTCACAGAGGTTGTATTTCTTGAGTGTGTCCATAAACTTCGTTGCAAACTCTATTCGGTTTGTAACAGTGCTGAAATTTTCAATCCACCTCCGCCTTAGAGTCCTTGAATTTTTCTCTTCATTTCTTCCATTTCGACGTCTTTTTTCCCAAATTTTAAACATGCATTCATTCTTTATTTCCGCAGTTTCTTGAGTCAAATTCTCTTGATTTCCAAGGATTCTTCTCTATCTCCATATATCTCTCACTCCCATAATACGTTTTCAAAATCTATCGATGTACATGTAGACCAATGCCGATGAATAGCATTTTACTGTATAATTTATTATATTATCAATGGTGTAACAGTTTAAAAAACACTTAAATTGAGTTGTGTGGCAAAAAAATGTTAAGAAATGAAGATGGCTACTGCTCACCAGTCATTAGTCCCGAGATAACCCGGTGTTCGTCGAGGTAGTCACTATTTTGAATTATTTCTATGCATTATTTTGAATATAATACAGGACATCACATGCCTCATCTTATGTAGCATATTTGTAGACCAGTCTAATGATCTATGAACAAATTACATACTACCAAAATATTTTGTTGCTTCTGAATGTTAAAGATGTGTCACAGTGCATGGCAAATGAGGAATGAAAAGACGTTAAAATATAGAAAGGAAAAAGGTCCTTTTGATAATCTGGGAGATTTCGGTTCATACATCATTTTATGACGCATGACACCTTGTTAGGCTAAGAGAACTAGCAAAAAGAAGCTATCATATAAAACGATCACGAATACAATACTTGACAATTTATGAATGATTTAAATCTTTCGATAAGGAACTGAAAAACTCATAAAATGCGAGATGATTAAAAGCGGTTGCCTACCATCCACCATGATCGTCTACAATAGACAGCAATAGGCATGAGGAAACTGAATATATTATGAATGAATATAATAGATTCAGGAAGGGAGATAACTTCATAACACGACGTAATGGTTGATCATCATTTATTACTATACCTTATATTAAATTTAGACATATAACTTGAATTTATGATTGTATTACCAATAAATCATAACAATATAAATTAAGTGTTTTTATTCAAAATACTGCTTTATTATGTCTATTGAACATTTAAAATGACTAATTTATTCACCTTTATTTTTACTTTTTCTATTCTTTTGTAGTACAAAAAAAGATGATTTATTGTAAATAACATTTAACCTCACCCTTACAAGACTTTCTGTAATGTCGCTTTTATAAATAAATTCTTTCTTTATTTTTTACAGCGATATTCATGTCGTGAGACCGACCTATCTCGAACACCTATCTTTAATTTTAGCTGAGGGAATTGTGAAGTTAAGATGCTTGGTTGCCGAAGAACTTACACATCTACGGAGTAAGTGAAGGAATCCTCAGCTAAGAAGAACAGTGAGTACGTGATCGAACCCACGCTCTTACCACTCAGTGATATGATGAGAGCTAAAATGTTACCACTACACCACCACCGTCGATTTTATGAAAATCATCCTCCATTCGTGTATCTTCTTTTAGAATCATTTAATTCCTTTCTTTCTGCGTACTTATTTCGTTATAGCCGCACCAAATGTAAATATAAGTAAATGTAAATATATTGGAGTCAGACAACTCTGCATCGAAGGAATGTAATCTAAGAAAAACAAACATGAACAGGAAGGCACGGACTTTATTTGTTTCTTGTAAAGTATTAACTGTAAATCACTGTACTGAACTCCACATACGTATTTGTGATCATACGTGGTTACTGATAGCTTTTTTGATGGTAAATTATTTACTTATTTAATTATTTTATTCCAGTTTAACTGGTTTGAGTTTGGTACACAAAATATTCAAGGAAATCATTCTCCATTGATCCACAAGGAGAATGATATAATTATTTTGCGATCCTTGCGTTTACGTTGACAGTGATTCCGGATGTATGAGAAACTTAATGTATCGCCAACCTTAACATTGCTCTTCGTGCACGTGTGCGCCAATATGCTCAGATGGTATGATCGTGTTCTTTCTGTGATTTGTTTGTGGGACGAATGTGCTAGTGCTTCCTGGTGAATTGTTAATTAGAAAATACCTTAGATTAGTGTTGAGTTCGTGATTTTTGAGTCTGCTGAAATTAGTAGTGATATTCTCGAAAATCCAAAATCAATCCGTATACACCCCTTGCATCCCTAGGATATGTAAAAATAATCGAAAATGAAAACATTTTATTACAATACAAAATTTTGAACATTATTTTTTAAATGAAGAAATATACAAATTAATTTTTCCCGCGAGCTAAGGTAAGTTGGATAGCACTGGTGAAAGGCTACATTCTGTTTCATGGAAAATAAGTCACCCCTGGCACCCCCTGGAGTGGGAATGGGTTATTGTGGAAAAATAATCGAAAGTTTTAATGTGAAGATCGAAGGTTTCGAGGTCGCTAAGATTATTAGCGACATTTTCGATGCTGCTTAAATCCACTATCATCCCCACGCACCCCACCAACTCAGGGAAATTATCGAAAATTATAGATATCCGTGACGAGGTTAGAGTTTACGGCGTCGCTTAGATGAATGTCACCCCTTATATTTCAAGTTCCGCTAAGATCAGTCCACATGGGGGTATGGTTCCCTGAAAACTGGGGAGGGAAGGGTGAGGTGAAAAACATAATTTAAAAGAACAATATAAGAGTCGAATCTATGTTCTACAGGTTTTCTGAGATGAAACAATTATGTTAAGTTGTGTAACTAATAAGTTGCACGACACCCCTACATATGGGGATTAGGAAGAGCGCAACACGAAAACTTACCGAAAATGTCCGACATTTGTGTCAGTCGTTTAAACCGTTCGGGGTTGCTGAAATGAATTATTAAATTCCCGATACCGTTCAGTGTACGTTCAGACGACAGTTATTTTTATTCCGTGTTTAAGAATATCGGAACAATTAAAAACCTGGCAACGCCGGGTTATTGGCTTCACTTATTGATTCTTAAATTAACTCTAGAATATCTCTCAGCGGGTGTTTAAGAAAACAAACACTTCGTTTTTATTATATCAGTGAAAATAAGGGATTGAGGATACCACCAATACTAGCAAACCACTAACATTAGTGTATGGACAACATTCTCGGTGTTTAACATACTCAGTGGATACCAATGGGAATAAGAGAAACAATAAAGTTTCAGATATTACAAAATTCACGCAAGCAAAACTACGGGTACTCAGCTAGTCTTGTTATATATAATATATAATTTTGTTTAAAAGAATATGTTCCGCCTGACGAATTTCACGTACGGATTTGCACGGACCAGCTATACTACCTGTATATTTAGACGCGTCAGTGGCGTTCTTTGTTAGGAATCAAGTAGTCAAGTAACAACCTTTTGAAATAAATGAATCAAATTGCTTCCTTTCTTTATATAATTTTTAAACGCTGTTATCTCGGAAAGGAAAATAGGAAAGATGAAACAATAGGAAATAATCAACACATCTTTTAACGCTCCAAAGTACGATACTAGTGTGATTTGCTCCATCGCGTTATACAGAAAAGGAACGCAAATTTTCTGGTACACTTGCATATTGAAGTGTATATTTGTCGAAAATCAACAACAACAACAAAAAAAAGAGAAAAATGGAAATTGTAACATCTAGCGTCGTCTAGGGCAACTTCACTCGTCGCTGGATCTGCTTCGATTATCACTTCAACTCAACAGGAATACGTTCCACACCACCCCTCAACGCTCGTAACCTCAGTTAGCCTCCGCTTGACATGCCCTTTGATACATGTTACTGGCGGCTGTTGGCCAAACAAAAGCAATACGGTGCGAATCGGAGCGACTACGTAGGTCCTTGAGTTCGCAGTGGGAACCGTCGACGAGGGAGAACCACAATGGATGCAGGTCTCGTGTGGATAGAAGCGGCCCAAGCGCCGGTATCAATGGAACGTGGGGGTTCAAAGAAAGGGGGAAGAATACCTGGCGATAGTAATTTCATGAATAAATGATAGGTTAAACAGAGGGGCTAATACATAAATATAATTTTGAAGTGTTTCACACAGTTTTTACTTTCCAATTATTCAGTATGTAAAAGGAAAGTATTGAAAAAAATCGGGATATCTTCAGATTCCCACGAATTGGTTCCAGGAGAGTCTATTTTCAAATTTTTGCGATGATGTCCAATGTTGTATATGTATGTGAAGAATTTTCTTTATCCGTTAACTCACGAACAAATTAATGAAATCAAATCAAATGCATTGAGGATAGAAGCCTATTCCTGGACAGCTCATTCCGAGTTCATTTACACTCCGCGTTCCACTTCCAAATTATTGAAAAAAAAATATAAACATTTTTATTTCTGGAGATCCAACGATGGAATGTATCTTCATCAAATATCAGAGTCAATTTCTCCTACAGGGTTTTCAAGTTTATTTTGACCAAGGACAAGTTAACTTTTTAATTTGTTGATATCCTCCACATTTCCACGCATTTTGCATGCTTTTCTCGGAGAATATTTATTTACTCGTCACCATGACAACGTCTCAAAACTATGAGTTATTGATAATATTTGGCATCCTCACCTTGCTTTACATTCGTTAGAGTTTTTGATTACCTCATTCAATGACACTTAATTTTTCTAATTATATTTTACTGGGAAAGAAAATCAATTTAATTGGTATAATGTTTAGAGTTTTATACATTCAGATGTTTGGGATTAAATGTAAATGAATTAACAACTTAAAAACACACAGGCTTTTGTTGGGTGCTAGATGAAGATACTAACATCAATCGATTTCTTTACTCTTTAAAACGAACAAGGAAATATGTGTGATGAAAATTGGAGTTTGCAAACCTATTGGACTCGAAAGAAAAAAATTAAGAAGAAATTGCATGTTTGGGTCCATTATTTGAATTACGTTAATTTTATAAACATTCTTCGATGTTAAAACTGCGAACAGAAACAAAATACTACGTTCCATTCCACATTTTGCCTTGGTCAAATATTAAGAACTGTCAATCCTCCCAATTCGGTCCACAACGCATTTACAAAAAAAGGAAGAGCCTTCACTAATCTGGGAATCTGTCAAGTTACCGAAAACAAATTCAATATGTCTGCCTGGGGAAGTAAACTGCGCTCTGCAAACTTCTACAAAGAAACCTTCGAAGTACAAATGATTGCAATTGTCGTGTACATTACACTTCGTGAATAATATATGTGTTCTGTAATTCGTACCACAATAGGAAACTCAAAAGTGAAGAGCGCGAAGTGCGAAAAACCTAATGCTAAAAAATGAAGTACCTCTTAGCTACAAATTCGCGTTCGAAGAATTCAGCAATTTGTAATTGAGGAACTTGAAATCATGATGAGATGTTGCTTTTCTATTTTATAAGATCGTTAAGAAAGGACTTTTCAAAATTCTAGTTTTAAAGAGATAAAAGAGGGTAAAAGTGACCTCTCAAATATTTGCTATTTTCATTATATTTCACGAACTAAATATGACATTATCCCGGTTTTTTATGTATACATTGTTAATTTTAGTATCTAGAAATTAGTCGATGGATATTTTGACATTATATTTTTTTAAAGGATGATGGAAATGGAAAGCAAGGCTTTCAGGTTTTTGTTGTTAGCGCTAACTACATAGTATATTATTTCTGGATTTCCTTGATTTAGGCATGTAAATGTTACTTAATTAAATATCTATAACCTCAATACTGGAATTTTTATGTATTTTTTATGGGAGAAAAGAGGTAAAAATGTTTGTTATGTTGTCCTGACAGACTGACACATTAATCGATACAGAAAGAAAAATTACAGGGAGAAAATTAAAATGATGACAGGATATTGCGTTTGTACTGTAGTAGTTCATAAAAGAATTTTACGAAGTTCCGATGTTTAAACGGNAGTAGTTCATAAAAGAATTTTACGAAGTTCCGATGTTTAAACGGGTTAATTCAGAGATATGAGATTTCCAAATTTTCCCAAAACCTCATGAACTAATTTAGAGATCACTGTTATATAAATATGCTATATTTTGTCAAGGTAAAATGAAAACAGTATTCCAAAGTAAACCCGTGGGAAGTAGGTAAATGTCGGCTAGTTTTACTAATAATGGTTAGATTATTAATTGAAAGTGCCTCGCAACAACCCGTTTCTACGTGTGTCCTAATCTAGAGTACCCTTAATGAATGTCATACTTTAGTAGATATCTATAAATGTTACCACTTGAAGATAATGACCGAAAATGACTGAGGCCGAAGTATAGTTCGTATGTCATTCCACATCATATTACAAATGCATTTTAGCATGCAAATTTTCTCGACTAATATTTCATATAATAGAACAAAAAATAAATAATATTAATCACATGTAATTAATATAAATAAGAAGCTATAAAATAGTCCGCTGATACAGTGGCGGTGAACACAAAATCGATCGAAATACTGAAACCTGGGACATTTGACAACTAAAAAACTAATATTTAAATTTGAAACGAAGCGTGATGTGCAAGAAATATACCATCAAATATTCTACATTAACTATCTCGTCCTTCCCATTACCCATCCCCAACCTTTCTTCTTCGTGCGAGCGTGCCTAATTTGAAGGGCCCTGCGGCGGTCGTAGCGACACGGGGCGCGTGCGCCGCGAACCAGATGTAAGTGAATGGCAATTGCGTGATAAATCAGGGGGCAGCAGCCTCCTCAACCCGCTGGGCTCGGGGTGGGAGTCGGCGGCACGCGACTTGATCCCCGCGGGTCGCCACGTGCCGTGACTTCTGCCTGTCACTTTCAATGGACGCCACAAAGAGCGCTGCCTGCGCGCGGAGGCGCAGTGGCGCCATCTTGTAGTCACGTGGCGCAGCCTTTTGTCCCGCAGCTGCGAGCGACGTCACTTCGCCCCACGTTGCACGTTCTGTACATGAGCGATGAGAGGCCAGTGTGACGCCATCAAAAGGAAGATTTGTTTTAGAGAACTTTCTTTGTGCTCTCATCGGTGCGGATAGGCACATTTTCCGACATTCCGCCACATTTACGTGAAGCATTATAAACAATATAATTTTTCAATAATTTTATATAAATGTCTAAACACGTGCTTTCTTCCTTAATTGCGCTCCAGAGTGCCCAATGATAACAGAATTGGAAAATAAGAGTTTGGTATTGTAGATCCAAAATTAGACAACAAAACTTGACCGTCAATAGATGAAGGATAAACTGTGTATATAGTACGTTACTTCCTATTTAAGATTCTAATACTTACATCGTTTTAATTTTGTAGTTAGCGGATTTTTTCCGGCTCAGGTCATAAATAAGAACGTAAAAAAAGAAATTGATTTTTAATAAACGTGTAAATAAATATATACTAAAATTAATTTATTCCCATTTCATTAGATACTAGAATTAATTCAAAAAATTTTGCATTTACTAACAAAATTTGAACCTTTCAATCTTTCGTTATATTTTTCATTGCCATGTACGAGCATAGAGTTTTTACTAAACCCATATTAATTTTCATTGGCGAGTGCTGAGTAAAAATTAAAAGTGGATTAGTCTCTTCTAGATTTTTAATTCAGTTTTCGGGTATAAGAGACAGCTTGCTTGACTTATCGAGACATAATGACTGTGATACCGTACGTTTACAGTAGCACTTCACTACTACTCCAGAGTAGTCTTTTTCAACATAAAGTCTGATAATTTGTTTCGGATTTTTTTACCTCTATTTTAAGTGAATAGTTCTGGTTCACGTAGGAAACACCTGATGTCGATAATCCATTTTCAATTGACATAGGTAACAAATATACAAACAAAAATATTATTTGAATACAATATGATTATTTTATATTATCTCTCGTTTTAATGCCATATTGCCTCATAGAAGAGTATTAGATAGGTTTTTTTATCCCGTGTTCTCGGGTAAAGTATGGTAATTTTGAAGTAGAGATAATTTCACAAGCTTTTCTTNAGTTTTCGGGTATAAGAGACAGCTCTTGCTTGACTTATCGAGACATAATGACTGTGATACCGTACGTTTACAGTAGCACTTCACTACTATTCCAGAGTAGTCTTTTTCAACATAAAGTCTGATAATTTGTTTCGGATTTTTTTACCTCTATTTTAAGTGAATAGTTCTGGTTCACGTAGGAAACACCTGATGTCGATAATCCATTTTCAATTGACATAGGTAACAAATATACAAACAAAAATATTATTTGAATACAATATGATTATTTTATATTATCTCTCGTTTTAATGCCATATTGCCTCATAGAAGAGTATTAGATAGGTTTTTTTATCCCGTGTTCTCGGGTAAAGTATGGTAATTTTGAAGTAGAGATAATTTCACAAGCTTTTCTTCTTTTATTTCAGAATATCCTATTGTGCTAGATATGCAACTCTTCATTCATTAAATCTTCTTTCTTCTAAAATATGTTTTGGCGTCCCCGTCTCCCAATCGTTGCAGACAAAATTTAACTCACACCTTGCATGAATTTTGGTTAGTGAAGATATGTTTAAAATTGCATATTCAGACTAAGGTTTTAAAGCAATTATCAGTGATTTGTAAATAAATATAATATGTAAACAAATATAATATGTAAATATAACTTAAGAAACGTGATGGTTGAAAGACATTTTACATTAATAATACTATGTTTAAAATTTTCAAAACCTTAGCAATATGTTTTTCTTTGCTAAATTTCTCCACATATTCAAGTGACGCTTCTTGTGTTTGGTTTCTTTCACAAGAAACGAACTTTTACAAATTTATGCAGACGAACTTATTCATTCTCATCATTCATTCATTCTTCATTCATTCATTTATTCATTCATTCATTCTTCATTCATTTATTCATTCATTCATCCTTCATTCATTCATCCTTCATTCATTCATCCTTCATTCACTTATTTATTCATTCATTCATCCTTCATTCATTTATTTATTCATTCATTCATTCAATGCTTATTACTGGGACTAACTATGGTATGTGACATTTTACTTTATGTTAAATTACCAATCCTCTATTGTCAAATTCCTTTCCCTGATGCAAATTTAGTTTACAACTAAAAGACTTGCGAAGTAAGATCATTTTAACTTAATTTTGAGAGTAAAATATTCATATTTTAACTCAGAAATATTAAACCTTGTTACATTAATTTTCATAATTTCAATCAAAACGTTTCGGACCTAGTCCTGCTTTTTTACTTCTTAAGTGCCTTATCTGATGCTATATGGTTATATTTGTTTACCACGTGAATATTTCAATACCATAAATAGTTGAGCTCTGTGTTATAGTTCTCATCATCAAGGATTTAAGCATTTAAATATTTTCTCCTCTCTTGGTGGCCGAGTATCGGAATACGCGTATAACCAGACCAAAACGTTTCGTTAGATGCGTTTTTGCCCAAACAAATTCTCGGAAATACCCTTTCACCTACATGCAGAGCCAGTTCATTTGCTGAGGCGAAAATAAAATGCATTTTGAGAAAGGTTTTGTACTCTTATGTAGGCCCAATTTTTCAACACTATGTACATTAAATTTAAGATTCGAACTTTGTAAAATAATGACTTTGTAAAAGTAACATGAATGTGCATTTTTATACAGTTCGTATTACGGCCTTAAATTTCATATCCATGTAATGTTATCTATTGCTTGTGCAATATTATCTTTAACAAATTTCACATTGAATTAATGTTTTAAAGGGTATCTTTCATAAATTTAAAGAAGAAAATTAATTAAAATTTTGCTTCGTATTTCCGAACTTGGATTACGCTTGGATTCCATCAACCCTATCCAACTTTGTCATTGGTTACCCCTACACGACCGAAGTGTGCAAGTGATGGCTCGTCGCCCACCCGCCGTTCCCGTCAGCTGCACACGTCGCCTTAACAGTTTGCTCGCCATGGGTTGTACCAACAAGAGAAATCGATTTTCAAATTGTCTAAAAACAAGTCTGTAAAATCCTTTCAATGGATTACTAAATTTATTACTTTTGTTTTGTATAGTGTCCGAAATTGTTCTTTCCTTATGGTTAATAAAATGGAACCATTCAAAACACGCGTCATACGAACCAAATTGTAAGCTGGTTAGAATAATAGTATATTTAAAGCAAAAGAGCACTGTATACAGCACAACGATCAATAATGTATACAGCAGTTGAACTGAAGCCGCGTATCTTTCGAAGACATAAACAACAAAGGAACTATCAGAAAAAGGGAATTCCCAAGTATTGAAGCAAAGTAGGCTTCGATGTTAAAAATATGAAGAGAAGATGGGGAAAACAGTTTTTAAAACTTGATTCTACTTCTATAGTTGAAGATACGCAAAATATAAAACATGAGTTCATTTTTCTTTCGATATTAATTTTTTATCTTTATCATTAATATCTTATAATTTTACCTTCACGCGCGTACACTTCATCTTTCAGTCCGAATAATCGATAACAGACAGTATATGAGATTGAAAGAACCTGGGACAAGAAATTGTTTTAGGAAGTCGGCCTTCTTTTCTTTTCTTTTTCTTTTTTTTTGCATTTGAAATATCTCGTCAATTTTCGAGAAATGGACTATCATTGAATTTCGTTAACAAATCCAGTTCACTGAAATAAATCCACAACCCAGCCCCAAGGGCTTAGATGCTTAATAAAAGTTTCCTTTGCTTACTACCGTTTTGCGGTTTGTTTGTAATAGATTCTTTCGTCTATTTTGACACGTTAAACTTTTTTCAAAATTTAAAAATGTTAAATCTTCTCCTCCGGGTATTTTTGAAATTTTCGGGAAATGGAATTGTTTTACAAAGTCGGTTCTTTTTTAATGCTATACATTTTGCCGAGTGTTAAGAAAGGGACTAATAATGGATTTCGAAACCAGATTCCAGTTCCAGAAAGGTTTTCATTCGAGGAATTATTGTTTTGTAATAGATTTGTAATATTGTGTAATTTATCACTTTAATAATACAATGAAGTTGATGTATTGATCTAGACATTTCTTGTGATAAAATACGTAAATGCAATGACCCCCAAATTAGAAATATAGTACCTACCAATAGGTTGTTACGTTCTTTGGTATAGAAATTGTTATGTGATTATATAACCCGGTAGCCCGAAGGTCTTAAAAAGGGGAGTAAACGTCGAGCAAAAAGAGTTTTTATATAAAACTTTACCTTTATATAAAAAAGCCAATGGCTTATAGAGAAATGATAGATATACAACATTAACTGAAAAACTAATTTCTTTAAGAAACATTTTATGAACGTAATTGGTTCGTCAAATAGAACGAAGTCAATATTCATTTATGGATTTGTGTAATTTGAAAAATAAGTTAGTTATTTTGTTTCATTATATTCATAATTAGAAGACTTAGTGTACCATCGCGAGCCCTTCCCCTTCTGTCAATCCAAATCAATAAAAATATGAATGTACAGTGAAATGTGAATAAAACATGTGAACGTACTTCGCAGAAACTGAATGTTTCACACTCATACGACACCGGACGATTCAGAAGCTCGTGGGAATATCTTGGAACACAAAGCAGACAACACAATATCATTCCACTAGTTATTTTTATTTAGTCTTTTTATCTATAGCATCATATATTATGCGACGAAAATGTGCTGTAATATTTGTCCCGGAAACAATTCTTCAATGAAACTTTGAATTTAATAAATTTGAAGCTAAAAAGTTAATTGAGAAAATCCCTCCCCCGTTTCACCCAATAACGTCCCTTCGGTGGCGAATGTCGCTGGTGACAGAGTCACTGGTGCCTGGTGGCGAATATCAGGACTTATGAAGTTTACTTTTACTTATCTCCATATTCCACTATCTTTATCGATAAGAATATGAAATTCCCAAGAAGAGTTTCTGGAATCTTTCTCAGGTGCATATTTTTAATATGCAGATTAACGGGAAAAGTAATGACATAAAGAATTTTGCAACGTCTAATATCTGAGACACGTTTCATACGTACGAAGTGGAGTTTTTCAAACAAACAGGTAAATAGATGTTATCAAATATTTTTAAGTGTTTATCGAAGAAGACAACACGATAATACTACTTCGCTAGAATAAATAAAGTACGAACCAGATTCATAAGTACAAACAAACCGTTGATGTTTTATTTCCCTATCCATAAGTCAAAATTTTTATTATGAAACTGTAAAAAGCGAATATACACGTAATTGCGAAAAGTTTCTCTGCGTTCATCCAAAGATGCGTTCAGAAATTGGTTTATATTAAAGCTATGAATCTTTAATCGAAAGCATGAACATAAAGTGAGTACCAAAGCTCCTGCAAGTACCGTCATGAACAATTACCGCCACTAATAAGAAGTTAAATGTAATTTTAAAAATATATTTGATATATTAAAAAATGAATTTTCTACCACTTGAAATACCCTGCTCATCTTGAGAGGAAATTAAGAGAAATTTTCTCTACAAATAAAGTACTGACGGTGTTCCATAAATAGAAACTAAAATATTGAACTAAAAACATAGCTCCCTGATAATAAGTATCTTTTTAGCTCTTTCTGCCAATAATAACATTTCACATAACATCAAACATTCTGTATATATTACACTGAAACTGTATCAAGATGACAGTTAAATTTAAGCGCTTAAGTTGTATTAAATTGTGTTATTGTATTGATATTGTCATTGGCACAAGAAAAATGTGTATTTAATGATTTTTTGACAAAACTGTCTGAATTTGGAAATTTTTCAATAATCAATGGGAACGAATGAAATTATACTAACGAAACCTTAACTCCGTCTCATTCCCGTGATTAGATTCAAATGTCTTAAATATTTAAAAAATCTTAAACATCGTGTTACATACGTCAGTCTTGCCACTGTGGGACAGTATTAATATAATTTTATTCTTTAAAAACGTATTACGTTACCCTACTCTTCGCTCATTTAAAAATTAAACAAAAATATCTCTTATAACACGCTCCCAAAAACCGATAGAGTAAAATATATCTTTTGAAACAGTCAAATACGACCTATGATGACGAGAGAAATAAAACCCAAAAGCATACAATTCGTTCAGGAAGGAGGGGCGGAACAAAATTATCAACCTATACTCCAAGTCAGGTAACTTTGGGGAAAAATATACAATATGGCCGTCTAGCACGACTTGCCAATTCCTACGAATTCAAGTTAGTTAATAACACAACAAACCAACACAAGGTAATATTGGTTCCACACGCTCCGTGCAAAGATAACAGAATAGCGTCACACGAGCACGTGAATTGGTGTAAGAGGTTGGCGATAGAATTAAGTTTCCAGAATGTCCTGCCAACATAACGCGAGGTACTAATATTATTACTCTTATGGAAGATGGCGTACTAAAAGCGTTGACTGCATTGGGAACAAGCTGTGTACTAACATCAAGCAAGTTAGACTGACAATAAATAAATAAATTAATTAATAATTTATTGTAAACAGAGGTGTTACAAACGGCCTATGACCGTGTTGACGACAATAAAGTAATTTACTGTGTCTAATATACAAGAAACACAATTCGTTTCCGTCCGTGTTTTTTCTTCCTTGAGTTAAATTTTCTCGAAGCAAAGAAACATGACTTTACCTTTAAGTCGGGCCCTGCCTACACCCAAGAACACGACCCCTTGGTCTGTTTCACGCAATATTACTTTTGTCGTGCAACGTGGTCTGTGCCATATCGTGCTTTTACGACATTAGGAGATACTGTGAGTAATGAATGGCACGACCTCTCCATGATATGAGTGACCTCTCCACTCCAATTGATGTACATAGATCGAAGGATACAACTATTATCCGGTCAAAATTCACTTGGTTGTCCGAAGAAATAGCGACTCAGTAGACAGAACTACCAACGTTTCTGTCATCACGCTGTGGCCTTCTTGAGTGCAATGTCACAGGCAAACAGACCTAAATTGCTGTATTCTACCCATTTACTTCTGATTTTCTGTCACCTGAAACTCGTTTTGTTCCGAACAACTAGTACATACAGACTCTTACCTCTAAAACCTACGATATGTCCAGTCGAATCTTCTGCCGACGTTTTAAGCTTCTGAAACACTTCTGAACCTTTCCATGTTTTTCACAGTTTCGTCCTTTTTCAACCGAAGAACAAAAGTGCGTGCAATGTATGCCGGGACTATACATGATTTTCACGTATTATTTTGGGGCTCAGTTCGTAAAAATCGAAAATTATTTTTTGAAAATATTGTGGTCGCTAAAATATTACTCTTGTGTATCCTAAACAAATAATCGCAGAGTGACAAAAAGTAAAAATGTCATAAAAGGTAGTTCTATTGGTTGAAGAAGAATGCGATACATCTTAGTACAAGAAAACAAAAGAAAAAAGAAAAAAACAAAAACAAATCACTCGTCGGAATTCTAAATCATTGTCAAACTAATTTCTAAATCATGGTCAACCGAGATATCGACTAAAGGACAACTCCGGGCAAAAACGATGGGTCTGTCCCTGGAATGATGATGGAACCATGAACAGCGTTATGGCGGATGTACACAGGACTAGTTTCAACGCAGCTTTACGACTCCGCCAGCGTACTGGCCTCGTGAAAATACAAAAAAACCGGACTTCGGGATAGCACAGGGAGGAGAGTTCCCAGAGAGTTCATTAGCAAAGCGTATTCCTACCTGGTGCGCTTTGTCCGAGAGTGGATCGAAGGCTGGTTTGGTTTCAGAAGCCGTGGCAGCAGCTGCGTTACCGGCAGAAAAGACCAGAGCGTCTCGCGCACTTCGTAGCTCTTCGTGTAGAGCGTTTGCGTCCACTCTCGCGCGTTCGCGCAACGCAGCCACTTCCGCTTGAACCCGCTCCTCATCGCGTTGCAACGCCACACGGCGGACTTCAGTCGCAGCCGCTGCGCGCGCTCCAGCTGCCTCGCACCGCTCCTGCGAACATCACCCAAGGCGTGGTGGACGTCAAGTTTCACTGAATAGTTGATCACGTCTTGACACTATTATCAACTGCATTACTAGCGTGAAAGTATGGACTAAAATACAGTTATTCTTTCTTAAATACCATTAATGTATGTAAGAAAATCTAAACTGAATGTAGAAAAATTCTCTGGGTAGTGATCTAGTACCTACCTCGGATAATGCGTGAACTGAATTTTCAGGTGCATCGCTCCGCGGTTGACACAAAAAATAACACTTAATATTAAATAAAGGAAAATCTAAGTCGAATTTAAAAAAAAAATGTTTATAGGTCTACAGGGAGAACTCGTGTGTCGAATTTCGTTAGTTCTGGGTCTCAAAATCACTGCGCTAGACGATAAAAATGAAACATACGTTCAACACTCAATGAAAAAACATCTAAGTCGAAATTTGAAAAGATATAACGTGGCATCACTTTCCCCAAGGATAGCATGTTCCGAAAGAACAATGATGCAACAGCAAAATTTTGTCAAAACTGTTTAGAAGGTATTTCATTTCAGAAATGTCATAAAAAATAATATTGCTTCTCTACATCAACCAAACGTCAGAACAAATACTATGAAAAACATGTACATTACGTACTTCTTGTCCCAAATCTTCTGTCTCGGGTAAAGTAATTCCGATATCCTAAACTATTTTGAAATTTCTCGTATATGCGTACGTTTCCTCGTGAACTCTAGGGTAGGATGCAACAAAAACTACATTTTAACACATATGAGACTCAAAACGTGTAGGACGGCTCGAGTAAGAGTCTAAATTGATAGACCATACTCCGCTTTACCGCACCTGTATGAAAGAAAAAAATATCTTCGAACACCTCGGCTGAAAAGGGTACTTTAGAACAAAAAATTTAAGGATCTAGTCAATTTTATCTAGTCAAGCTACTAGATTTAATGAGATTTAATAGACAAATACTATATTTTACTATATAAAAAAACTTAAATACACTACGTTTAGTTACACAAAATCACGAGAAACAACTACAACGGAAGGGAAAATTCATTTCCCCCCTTCTCCTACACAATTATGGCAAAAAAGAATATGATAATTCTATACAAAAGAATTTTCAAGACGTCAAGGTTATCCTTCCTTGATCAACATTAGTAGTACTTTACCTCGTAGTCTCGTGTACGCAAGCGTAGTCGCTCAGCAGCGGCGTCCAGCTCAGTGCCCAATGCTCTTAACTGGACCTCCAGCTCAGCAAGATGTGCCGGCCAGCAAACGTCACACAAGACCTGCCACGGAACTTATAACAGCACATGGTAAACATAACAATTTAAAATGGTTTGAAAACTGAAGAACCAGTGAATATCTTTTCCGACTTATTTTGGCAAGGCAATTTCATACTTAGTGCAATTCTATACTTCTTGCATTAGGCTGAATGATCATCGAATATACTGTCAACGGCAAGGGTGAGAACCCACATCAGGACCATAAAATGTATGAATTAAAAGAGATTAATTTTTCATTAGTTATAATTACTTACACAATATAAATATATTGNAAAGAGATTAATTTTTCATTAGTTATAATTACTTACACAATATAAATATATTGTGTACAAAAAAGTAAATAATTATATATTGTTACTTACAACTCAGACGTTTTTGTTATACCGAAAATGCTCCTAGACAAGCTCGAAACGGCATGAACTTAGACGCGTTGATGAAATAACACTACATCGGAACCATCTTCGTGACTAGTTGTACATTACATATTATGAAATTTATTATAAGATAAAATGAACATTGATACTCTAATTGTTCACACGGTCATGTCGTGGGTGGTCCGCATTCCACGCGTTCTCGCGCGAAACCCCCAGACATCTATACACAGACTCTTAGACAAAACAAATAATGTCCATAAGGACGTATGCAAAAGGATTTAAATATGATGCGAAGAAACAGGCTACCAATAATTTCAGCTAGCAGTGCAAAAGAAGAAAATTAATCCATGACAATTGATCAAATCAGGCCTAATTTGGAATATTTTTTGTTCTTATTTTATGTAAATCTATGATAATAAATTACTTAACTGAAAATTTAAAATAAAATTCAGTATAAGGAGTACGACACGCAGTATAGATATACCACGCGCTGGACTTTGCATTTGAGAGAAGAGATGTGCGAGGGTTTCCGTCAGAGACGACAATGCTTTAAGTGTTACGAAAATCAGCCTGTTTCGATGGATAAAAAAAATTCAGCAACATCAAACATTCAATCGTTATGTAAATTAACAGTAAAGTGACTTAACAAAACTTAAATACACTGTAAATTAACAGTGTATTTACGTTTTGATTTAAAAAGTCAATTCAAGTATAGCGTGAGATGGTTTTAGCGTTTTTAATATTAAAAGTGTCGGGGAAGATCTTTTATTGTATTAACAATAACGCCTCCTCCTCTCCAAAATAAATAATCTGAGTATGGTTCAAAAGAACAACATTTATTGCGTAAATAAACAAAGTCGCATGGGGACAAACAAATGACTCGCACAAGACGACAAACGGTAAAATTGGAAGTTCCGTGTGAACTAATTGCTCACGTATAACAGGCGTCGTTTAGCGTTCTCTGCGTCGACGGAAGGCGGCGCCGGTAGTAACAGTCCACGGAATGTGCAGCGCCCTCTTGAGCGATGACGCCACTAGTCGAAGTCGTCGTAGGAAGTGTGCTTCTTTATCGATCCTTGAGGTCGATGGTTCTGGGTCGGAGGATCCTCCGGTTGTGGCAGCGCGGCCGGTTGAATTGTCGAAATGGTTTATCTCGTATCGATTCTTGGGGTCGATGATCTCGGCTCGGAGAATGCTCCTGTGACGTTATTTACGGCGTTGCGTGCAACGTCTGGACTCGTCGAATTTGGGAAATAGCGTTCCCCTGATGTCGGACGTACCCGAGGATTTGAGTTCCTCAAATTTTGATCGGGGTCCCGTTGAAATGAAATTTCTTTCGAGTCTGGCGTAGTCAAATTTGATTCTGAATTTTGACTAGCATGAGCGTCGTCAGCGTAAGTTCGAAGATTGGATTACTTCGGAGGTTACGTACTCGACTCGGAGCAGCTTTAGAACGATGTGTTCAGTCCGACAGCTGGCGAGAGAATGATTTTCTGGTTGCTAGCAGGTATAACCTAAACAAAGACATATGACTGTCTGAGAGGTATAGCATTGTGTCGTAGTCTTGGTATTCTCCAGAAGTTTCTTAACAAGTTGTATGAACCGAACAGGTCAGTAAGCGGCTCCTAGAGTTTCTCTCTGCTGTCATGGAGTCGTATGGTTCTAGCTTCTTGTTTGTTTACTGTTATGAGAATTCCTTGGCGTGGCGAGTGGTATTGCCTTGGAAGCCAGTAAACAAACATGGCGAACATGCAACGTGCGTTTGTTGCATGGGGGAGCTTTCAGTATGTTATTAGTACGAAGGTATGTACTATATGTAGGATATGTCTAGGTAGTTATATGTAGGAATTGGTGTTCCTACAAAAGTAAACAGGTTGATGTTTCTACAGTTCTATTTCTTAGAAATTCAGCATTGGGTAAAAATATTAAAAGCAGAAGCCTTGATTACGTAATCAGTAAGAAATACAATTGTGAGAACTTAACATTATCCTAGCCACTAAAGGTTGGATTCTTAACACCTCGGTTATAAGTTAATGACCCCTTTCTTTGGAAGAATGAAGGATTTTGATGAAGTCT
This sequence comes from Laupala kohalensis, assembly GCA_002313205.1. Classification (NCBI taxonomy): domain Eukaryota; kingdom Metazoa; phylum Arthropoda; class Insecta; order Orthoptera; family Trigonidiidae; genus Laupala; species Laupala kohalensis. Next base: position 55,182 of record NNCF01129873.1, on the reverse strand, counting down.
CTTTAATAATCTCACCGATATTACTACACACACACACACACACACCCTCCATCGGTGGAGTTCCACCAGTCCATGAATACAACTGACCTGTCTGCAATGCTGGCAGCGCGATACTGCCACCCCAACAGTTCTGCAGTGGGCGCACGGCTCGTGAGCTTCGTAGGGTGGCGGTTGAGCCGATGCGTCCGCAGACGGGTTCAGGGGCACATCCAACAGCCTCAGTAAGGATTCCAAGTAGAGGTTGCGAGGCAGCGCCGAGACGGCGCTTTTGCCTGAGTCTTGGGCTTCGTCTGCAGTGGACGGCGCTCGCGCCAAGGGAAGTTGCAGTTCCAGGGGACATAGGGCGCACGGGAGCTTAGCCGACGGCCGACCTAAGACAGGTGCAAAGGTTCTTTTTTTTCTTGAAATTTCACATTCTAATAATAAAATTTATTGTCAAAAAAGTAGTTGCAAATTGCGGATGACCACGTGGGAGAAAATAAATTAAGTTACTCTCCGGAAACAATCAAGTCATCCCATCAATTGTGATCAAGGATCCAAGGGTAGTAGCGGATTTAATACCTATAAATATTTTTAAAAAATTAAATACATACTGTTATCAATTTATTATCCGGAAATGAGTCGTAGATATAATGTGCAGTCAAAATTCTAGATTAATAATAACAAAAGTGTTAAATGATATTTCCATATATGGAAAATTCGCCACGAATTAAATTAGAGTATGTTGAAATCCGCTGATTTATTTTTATTCGATATAACTAATTTTTATTTCATAGCTCTGTTTTATAAGGACAATAGAAAAAGTGCGGAAAGGAGTGTACTGTGTGAGTCCAGGAATAAATTCGACAAAATTAGTCAAAGTCGTAGAATTGTAACGAAATACTATAAAGAAATTATTGATGAAAACCACTCGAAATGAAAGAAAAAATAGCATCTTATGATAGTGATTTATACAAACACCAAGAATTAAATCCATTTTTACTCAAATTCATATAACACCTTGTTGCAAAACCAATTTTAAAAAACACTTGTTCACAATAAGAATGATTTTCATTTATTTAGTAATTAACTGCAATAGAATATTGAATAATCCATCACAATATAATTTCTCGCCCATAGCTACATAGTACCAGTTACATACAAGGTCTATACGGTAGAAGTCAGAAGGGACAGATTTGAAAATCATCTACATGAAATGGTACAAAGAAGATGAGTAAAGAATTAGGAGGAGTCAAGTATGTCGACCTTCACACTTTGGTATGTTTCATTATCGGGATATGCCTGGAAATTATTAAAATGTCCAAACATCGTCATTACAGGAGAATCTGCACGATAATGTCTGTCTTTGACCCTGATTTTCGTATCGAAACCGTTTACAGTGGTCTGAAACAGCCAGTCTGGATTTTGAGGGAAGTGAACCTCCCTAATGTTCTGGTCGGGACTTGAACCCTAGTTCCAGTAATTAGTAAAATAAATAAATACAAATTTCATGAAAACAAACAAAATTCGGTTCATATGATACGTACTTGTCCGTGTATTAAAGACTAGCTGCCGTACGAAAAGTTACCAAATTCGGGAGAACTGCCAACCTACTCAATTGATTCCACCTGTCGTACATTATTCGACTTAGTGATATTTTCATCTTATACGTCGTATTCACTACCACCAAATTCAAAAAATACCTCTAGGAGAGCCTGTCCTTAAAATACTCGTTTTTCATCCTTTGTAGAGTAAAACAAAATTAATATTCCTATTTAAAAAACACATTGCATAAATTATCCAAGAGATCTTAATTTTTAAATCTACTTTCAACGAAATTCATTTTATGGTAGTCTCTTTGCTGTTTCCATAGCGTTGGCACACCCGTAAGGTAGTGTAAGTGCAACCAAACGATGATTTTAATATCAAACGACAATCTGAGACAGTCCAAGTCTTAACGAGTGTCGGGGTTTTTGTTCTAAAATATTGGTGGTGGCTGTCCTGAAACACCACTCGAGTCCGCTATCTTTGTTCTTTTGGTGTCCAAACTCTCGATAACTTGAGTATGCCTGTTTACTACTAGTACTACTTGTACGTAAGGTCCTTAGCTTGTTTCCGGACAGCAACTTAGTTTATGTTATTTCCCCAGTACCCCCTATCGTAAATCGAAAATACATGAAATTTTGTACAGATTTGTACAATTTTGAAAAAGCAAACTTGAATTTTGTACAAATTCGCGGTCATTAGTTATTAACAATCGAAAAGGAGTGCTGGGAAAATATTTCGCCAGCCCCACCAACATGAATTCAAAAATTGAACACTGCTATCGAATTCTTTAAATTTTATACAAGTTTTGAAACAATGGAATATGTTGTTAAACTATTGTCAATAAAAATATTGAGGAAAATATCATCAGCCTTCCCCCTCCTCTTACACAGTTTCAAAAATTATTATATAGAAATATTAGCTGCAGTAAACTCTGAAGCGCGATAGCTACAACTTCATAATAACTTTAAAAAACCTGACACGTATTACTTAAGAGTTTAAAAGAAATGCAAAAAACAACAACTAAGAATTAGTTCTGGTCACAAGGAAGCAGAAGAGACCCATAACAATATTTTTCGTTATATCTTACGTTCAACACCGTTGAAAACATTGGAAAATAAACGTAAAGATTTTAAGATGCAAAAATTATGGCGATAGTTTCTTGAATAATATATATTTTATAATTTTGTACAGCATATTCTGAATTACTACATAATTCTTTTCACTTAATTTGGTTTTTCATGTCGTGGTTAATGTAAGAACATACAGTCTGTGAAAATACCCAAATACCTTGTTAAAGCACGAGTTTCGTAGAAGTCTAGCTGAAATTAAGATGTAACTAGCAGAACTCTCTCTTACAACTACAAAACAAAATTTTAATTTTACAATAAAAAAGAAAAACTTTCCTGACCTTTTTATGTTTCCATGCATGAAGTCTACGACAAATGATGAACAAGTGCAGTACGCCACTTAGCTTACAATACTTCGTTTTCAAGGACATCCATGGTGATCGAAGGAAAACACGTTGCTGTAGTTTCGACAGTCGAAATCCATATACCAACCGTAAAAGTCACTTTGAGAAGTATCTCAGTTTGAATGACAAAGATTACACTATTCGGCTCTGGCCCTTACTATACTTATTTAAATACTAGTGTATAATGACAGTTGAATCAGTCCAAGTTGACAGAGTTATATTATATGTAAATATCAATTTCTACAATGATCAAACATTTTCAAAAGCAGTTGATACAGATGGCTGGTTACTCAGTCAACAAGAAACCACAGCGAAGAGATTTTTGCAAGTTCTCACATCTGAAGCTACTTAATTATTTGTCGGTATGGAGCTGTACATGAAATTAGAGGCGATTAATTAGCAAATTATTTCATGAAATAAATCTACGTTTGAAAAAGAATTTAACAACAGTTATTTGTAAAACTGAAACATGAAAGAAAGTAGTATAGATGAAAATGCAAAATATGTTTTTTCGGCAGTTGTCAAGAAGTATGTCTATTAAGCTGGAGAATTCACTTTATAGTGCCAAGCACGGACCTACATAATAATTTGTTGCTAATGGCTGACCCAAGAAAAAATTTGGTCGCTCATGCCGTTTTCAAGAAACTGTGGATATTCCAGCTTAAACCTTAAGCCTTCATTTTTATATCTTTGGAACCAATAGAGGTATCGAATTTTCTTTGCGGAATAATTTGTTGCTAATATGTTGTTGATATTTTACGCAAAAACGAAATGAGTTTATCCTTTATTTCGCGAGAAGAAAATGATAGTTCCGAAATTTTATGTAAGATAGAACGAAAGGTAGAACGAAATTTTTTTGAATCCGCCTCTGCCTTAGGGCCCTTGATCGGAATTGATGGGATGGTCCCTTGCTTGCTTCCGGAGAGTAAATTAGTTTTTTTTCCCTCCACGTGGTCATACGCAGTTTGTACTGTTTTTTGACAATAAATTTATTTATATTTATTTATATTATATTTAAAAATATTGTAGTGGGTCTCTCCTGCTTCCTTGTGACCAGTACTAAATCTTAGGTTGTTTTGCATTTCTTTTGAACCCTTTTCTATTATGTGTCAATATATTTTTTATTATTCAGTTGGAGTTATAGCACTTCAGAGTTTACTGCAGCTATTATTACTATATAATAATTTTTGAAGCCGTGTATGGAGAGGGGGAGGCTGGTGATATTTTACTCAATATTTTTATTAACAATAGGTTAACAACATTTTCATTTGTTGTACAAAATTTAAAGGATAAAATAAAGTTGTTCAATTTTTGAATTCGTCTTTTTTTTGAGGGGGGGCGACATTTTCATCATTATTTGTTAACAATAGTTTAACAACATTTTCAATTGTTATACAAAATTTAAAGAATGCGATAGCATTGTTCAATTATTGAATTTGAGTTGGGGGTGGGGGACTGGCGAAATATTTACCCATTCCCGCCTTTTCAGTTGTTAATAACTAATGACCACGACTTACACAAAATTCAAGTTTTCTTGTACAAAATCTGTAAAAAATTCCTGCATAATTCTTTTTTCGATTCGCGTTAGGGGGACGGGTTGGGGACATGAACATTTTAGTTTATTATCCCCCACGTGGTCACTCGCTGTTACTACAGATTTTTTGCCAATAAAGTTTATTTATTATAGGTTCGGCAAATCGAAATTAAACAGTCTCCAGATATATATTTTTATACAATTTGAAGAATAGTGTATTTTTCTCAAACTAAAATATTTCTTGTGTGTTTCCGAGCCGATGCTATTGACATAAAACTAAACTTCAAAACGTTTCTTCATGTATAAGTTATAAAGCGTTTTAATGTTATTTAATTTTTAAGCTCTTTCGGCTGCATAGCAGCCATCTCCAATCACTACGATAATTATGGTAGCTTCTGACAATATGTTTCGTTTTCAGTAATGTTTATTTAATTCTTCTACAGCGGCTGAACTTGGACATCCTACATTTGGACATTTAAAGTATTAGATAGCTGTTATCACATTATCAGTCGTGAAGAGCTGATTTGAAGCGTTTTGTATCAGTTCTAGTTGCTTGAACTGACAGCTCAAGAAATAGAACTCATATCACATGCACGACTCCTTCTAAAACGTAATGTTCAATATTATTAATTCTGAAATTTTTCTCATATCCTCCAAGCACACACTGTTGACAGATCACTGCTATACAAAATGTAGACTTTGTTAATTAACGTATTAACGCCTTTCTGTCCAGCTCCCTAATGAAAATAATACTAAAACGAAAAAAGGTGAAGAAATCTTGATCACGAAGTGTTTCTCGATCGATTGCAGAAACCTCGTCGGTAGCTTTGGTATTTAAACACAGGCGTTCCGCTTCTAATCATGCACGCTCACTTGCAAGCGTCTCCTCCGAACGGGCCATCTTCTTTATCATCTTCTTCTGCTTCCTTAGCCACGTAGCGCTCCAGGACGTCTTTTTGGATTATTGGTGGTCCTGGAGCACGACAAGTGCCAGCACCGCGCCCACGCCGAAGGAACTCCGGATTGACAAGGTCGTGGTCCCCGATGTGCTTGTAAAATGATTGATCGTGCACCTTCCAAGCAATTTTTAAAGATTCTTATAGTTTTCTCCGAATTGATTTTTTTGCGTTCTTAATTTCAACGTTCCTTTGCTTATATCGTCATTGGAAAACCGTCGTCTTTACAAAAACAAAAGTTATCCCTAATATGTTTTGCAATTCGCTCCAGTAACACGAAGGCGGTATTAAGACCAAATGTATAACTTTAATCGTTCATTATATTCACAACAATGGTATTGAAAAATCCTTCTCATGAGACTCCATCTTAAAGTAGTACTCTCCATATGGATGATGCACTTCAATGAAGATAAGAGCTATAGCAATTGTAGTGGTAGGGTCTCCCAAGTCGAACAGATCTCATCAGAAAAGCCAGACGGCCAGACGAGTTGTCTTACAACGACTTCTTTTCCTAATACATATCCTTAAATCCCTCCACCTGCTGCCTTGTAGGAGGGGGAGGGTTCTCCAAAAGCTAAGGGAAGGAAAATTCCAACTGAAAACCAACTGATCTTCAATGTTGGAGGTTGGACGTAAGGTTACCGACCTGACTTCGCAAAAAGAAAAAAGTTGGAACAAGTACCAAGAGAAGCATTGGTTTGATAAACACACAGTAATTACGACAAGGTGAAGGAAAAAGGACATCCGGATACGAACATGGAATATTAGGAGCATTAATGAACCAGGATCAATTAAGACGTTAGCCACACAACAAATATGAGATTGAAATAGCTGCGATACAAGAGACGAGATTGTTTGGCTCTGAGGTTTACGATTTTGTTCACTTACACTATCTGTCAAAGGGGACAGGGAAAAGGAGAAAGGAATTTGTGAATTCGGTGTAGTATTTGCAGCAAAAAAAGAGATAAAAGCGGCTATACTACATTTTAAACCAATTGATGAGAAGATAGGTACTTTAAGATTGAAAATGAAGTTTTACAATCTTGGTATAATCAATGCGCATGCACCAAACTGAAGAAAAGCAGGGTGAGCAGGGGAAAGAGAGAAATAAAGAACGAAGAAAGAGGAGAATCACTAAGTGGTAAAGAAAGTTAGTAGCAAGGAGTAATTAGAAAACAGTCTTGATGAACAATCCTGTATAAACGGGAAAGACAGCTCTGTGAAACTGGCACAATCATTAGAACACAAGTAAAAAACTCATTGAGTATTTTGAACTCATTTATCACTAATTACCATTTAATATATTTATATCAACAGTCAGTAAATAGAAGGGTCCAGCAACAATTATAAAAAAACATTCGTTGCATTTGTTACAAGTAATTAATTACTAATTTATTGCTGCGAAAAGAAATTCATTACTTTTGTTATTTAAAAAAATAATCGCTGTTGTTCCAGCTTTACTGTACGGCTGGAACAACAACCTTCATTTTCTGATGATAATAAATTTATTGTCAAAAAACAGTACAGACTGCGTGGAGGACAATAAACTAATTTACCCTCCGGAAGCAAGCAAGGGACCATCCCATCAATTCCGATCAAGGGCCCTAAGCCAGAGGCGGATTCAAAAATTTCAGTAAAAGTTCCTAGATAAGGTAAAAAGTTAGCTGCGAGTTATAATACTAGTAGAATGTCAATATGTTTGTAATTTTACGCAAAAAAATACACGTACGAATTATTATCGAACTATAGATTATTCTGAGTATTGTGTTTACAAATCATAAGAATTAAAAAGACACTAAATTCACGATTTATTGTTACAATAAACACGCCCCTAGACAAAGCCTAGAGAACCTGTATAAGAAATCCGCCTCTACCCGAAGGAAAAACGGAGAAAAACCCGGGTCAGGGTGGGGCTACAGAATTAATGTACACAACCGTGCCAAAGTTTCAAAGTTGAGTACACATAAAAACTAAATTAATATGAGCCATACGGCAACACAACCATGCAAGAATTATATTATTATTATTATTATTTTGAATAATTATAATCAATTTTTGTAGCATTTGTTACACCTACTTGGTAACTACTGCAAAAAGAAGTTCATTACTACTGGTATTCAACAAATAATCGCGGTTGATCTCAGCAAAAGAGTAACAAACACATCTGTGAAACTGGTAGAACTATTAAGACACAACTCAAAAACACACAGCGAATAATTTGTAGTCATTTTTTACTACTTAATTATAACAAAATCATTTATTATTAATGTAATAAAAAACTGTTTTATGTTACGGGTGCGAAGCCTGGACCACAACTCAGGATACAGAAAACGCTCAGGCAACCTTAGAGAAGAGAATCCTAAGACTATCTTTGGACCTGTCTGTGTAGATGGACAATAGAGATCCAGGTACAACAATGAACTATACGAACTATAAGGCTCCACAGATTTAGTATCACAAATCAAACTACGTAGGTAGGAATGGGCAGGTCATGTCCACCGAATGCCTCACCATCGCGTACCAAAGAAGATTATGAAAGGGAAAATCTGTGGAGGAAGACCACACAAGAGATGGATTGATGGTGTGGCTCAGGATGCGAGGGAGAGCTGGGTGTGAGAATATGGAAACGTTCAGCAGAGAACAGAGAAGCTTGGAGGCATGCTTGAAAATTTTGTTTATCAAAAGTTCAACAATTGAGATTTGCACAAATTTTCAACGTAAACAAACAAATTAAGTAAAGTCATTTATGCATGCTGAATTGGTCTATATAAAGTCGTTACCGTCCTAAAAAGGAACACTTTCAAGAAAAGTTTAGAGTTGTATTTCCTTTACTCCCGCAAAATATGTAAAACGATAAAGGTCTAACCAACTAAGGATTTACTATCAAATATAATACGAATTACGTTGATCGTATGTGGCGGGTGGTTATAATTAAAGTTTAGATCTACATAGAGACCGTTCTGGTGGGTTTATTTCGTTGAAACATGGTGAATATATTACATGAACCATCGGGAAAAGAAATCTGCAATAAAAAATGGTTCAAATTTCGACCACCAGGTGCGAAGGGCACATAAAGGGAAAAAAAGACAAATTGAAAACTCAAAAATGTTTACTAACATAATTGTTTAATACGCATTCCATTTGCCTCAATCACATGCTCAAGGCATGTTATAACTTTTCAATAGTAGCATAATGTGTTTCTCTATCAATTGCAGAAACATGACGTGTTATGCTTGCTTTCAATTCAGGGATACTTCCTTTACAGACAGGATCATTCAGGAATACCCACGACCAGAAGTCACAGAGATTCAAGTCGGCAAACGAGGAGGCCATGTAGTCGGAAAACTTCTCGAAATTACCCGATCGTCTCCAAAGTACCGGCACTGGTCGAGCAATATAAGGAGGTGCACCATCTTGCATGAAGACAGTAGTCCTCTCGTGTAAGTCAGGAATGACTTGATGTCGAAGAAATTCACAGTAACGGGAATGAACACCTTTGAGTCTTTAGGAGTGTTTATGTCAAAGAAATGGATCCGAGAATAAATTCAGCAGTAAAACCACACAATACAGTAATGTAATCAGAATGTAATCAGTACAACTCTAGCTTTCCCATAAAACGCAAGTTAATTAACACAAAGAAATACAATAGATGGATCACCCAAGGGATAAGAATTTCTTCAAAAAACAAACGCCGTTTATATTATCTTTCAAAACGCTATAACCAACCACCCGAATTCCATAATTATTTTCGTAAATATAAGACTATTCTCCGAAAAGTAGTCTATGCAGCTAAAGTTATGGAAAACGACAGGCATATACTAAAATCGAACAACCGGATGAAAGCCATGTGGAATATTGTTAACAATTACACGTCAACTTCTGAAAATCGCGAAGAAAATGTTTCTTTACTAAACGATGGCAAGATCGTGTCAAATCCTCAGGACATCGCAAGTTTGTTTAATTCTCACTTCTCAGAAGTTGGTAAAATAACGAACTCAATATATCCAAATCAATGTCCTCCAATTATTACCACCCACATACCCAATTCTATGTTCACTTCCGAAACTAACGCCAGTGAAGTCATGGGAATCATCAGCTCCTTAAAAAACAAATTTTCACGAGGCATAGATGATATACCTGAGTTTATTGTTAAATCTTCGTCCCACGCTATATTAAATCCACTCGTAAATATTTTTAATAGTTCTTTATCGGAAGGGGTGTTTCCCAATATATTTAAGAGAGCTAAAGTGAAACCTTTACACAAGAAAGGAAACAAACTTAATATTGGAAATTACCGACCAATATCTCTACTACCCACTTTCTCAAAAATCCTAGAAAAATTGTTCTATAAGCGTCTTCTAGATTTTTTATCAAAATATAACATTCTCTCTGACGATCAACACGGTTTTAGGAAATCCTTTTCCACTACAAGCGCCATATTTTCCTTCTTAAACGATGTTACCACATCTCTAGACAGTGGAGAAAATCCTCAGGGTGTTTTTCTTGACTTATCCAAAGCATTCGATGTCATCGATCACGGAATTCTCCTTACCAAATTGCATTCTTTAGGCATTCGTGGACTTCCACATCAATGGCTAACTTCTTATTTAAAAGATAGATATCAACAAGTAGAAATATCCTATACTAAAAATAAAATACTTGAGCGTTGTCTTTCAGAAACAAAGCCACTTACTTGCGGAGTACCCCAAGGATCAATTCTCGGCCCTATACTCTTTTTATTGTATGTGAACGACATGTCATCATCCACATCAGATTGCAAAATGGTTCTTTTTGCTGATGACACTAATTTACTATGTAAACACGCCAATGCTCAAAAAGTTTTGTCTAACCTTTCGACTTGGTTCCATGCAAATCGTCTCATTGTAAACACTGACAAAACAGTGTCTATGTCATTTCACAATAGTATCACAAAATCTTTACCCCAGGTTTCTCTTTCTTTAAACGGAACACAATTAAAAACTGTTACAAATACAAAATTCTTAGGTCTCCATATTCAAGACAACCTCAAATGGAATTGTCACATTGACAATCTTAATTCCCAATTAAGCAAATTGTGTTACGCATTCCGAATCTTAGTTAACGCAGTTAGTCCACGTATTTCCCGTTGCGTATATTTTGCAAACGTTTACTCCCATTTACGTTACGGCATTACCTTCTGGGGTAATTCCGGTCAGAGTATTCAAACTTTCAGAATTCAGAAGAGGATAGTTCGGATAATTTGTAAATCTCACCCCCGAAACTCTTGTAAACCTTTATTCAAGGAATTAAATATCTTAACACTTCCCTGCATTTATATTTATGAAACGGTCGTGTTTGTTAAGACCGAATTACTGAAGTGCCACCCTTGCTTTATACGAAACAGTCTCGTTCACGAACACTATACACGCAATAGTAGTAATATTCATCGCCCTAGAGTGTCAACCACTCTTTGCCAAAAGGGACCATACCATTCGGGAATCGTTCTATATAATTCCCTGCCCAAGAATATAAAAGATATTATGAAATTGAATATCTTCAAATCCGCGGTTAAAAACTACCTCCTGCACCAGTGCTTCTACACTGTAAAAGAATTTATTGATTTTAACAAAAGTTAAATTCGTCTTGTGCTTTATCACGCCATTGCTGTAGTACTTTTTAAACAACTTATAACAATTTCAAAAACTATTTTCTTGCATGATTGTGTTGTCTTATGGCTCATATTAATTTAGTTTTATGTGTACTCAACATTGGCACGTTTGTGTACATAAATTCTGTAGCCCCATCCTGGCCCGGGTTTTTCTCCGGTTTTCCTTCGGGTAGAGGCGGATTTATCATACAGGTTCTCTAGGCTTTGTCTAGGGGCGGGTCTATTGTAACAATAAATCGTGAATTTAGTGTTATTTCAATTTTTAAGCACTATACTCAGAATAATCTATAGTTCGATAATAACTTACATGTAATTTTTTGCTTAAAATTACAAACATATTGACATTCTATTAGTATTATAACTCGCAGCTAACTTTTTATCTTATCTAGGAATTTTTGCTGAATTTTTTGAATCCGCCTCTGCCTTAGGGCCCTTGATCGGAATTGATGGGATGGTCCCTTGCTTGCTTCCGGAGAGTAAATTAGTTTTTTTTCCCTCCACGTGGTCATACGCAGTTTGTACTGTTTTTTGACAATAAATTTATTATTATTATTAATGCAGAGAATGTCCATGCACAACATTAGGACGTGCAGTACCCCATATACGACAATTCTGAGTATTAACTTGTCCGTCTACGGTAAAATGCGCTTCGTCCAACCACAAAATGCTCCAAGACCATACATTGTTAACGGCTATTCTGGCCAAAAGACAGCTAACAAAATCAGTCCGTTTGTCCGGATCTGCAGGGTGCAGCTATCGCAAAACGTGGATCTTGTATGGATACCGCTTTACAATATCGCAAAATCTTTCTTACTGTAGACCAAGGGAGAGACAAATCACATGACACCGCTCGAGCACTTGCTGAAGAATATTGGGAACCGGACGCTCGTTCGACAATGGCAAGAGTGACTTCTTCTACAGTTTCATTTGAAATCCGTTTCCGTCCTCTTCCTTGCCCACCCAACTCCCCAGTCTCCTTAAATTCAGTAATAATCTTTTTCAAAGACTGTCTTGACATTGGTCCTTTTCGTGAGTTTTTCAGACATCGATATTCTCGGTGATAAATTACTGCCGTTCTAAGACAACAACTTGATCAGTAAAGCACGCTCTTTCTTCTCCAAAGACATGGTGAAGAATGATTTCACGGCATTGAGTACTGACCTTTAGAAACGCCCCAAATTTGCACGTCATTTTTACGTGAATAGCGCCAACTATCGGTCAAAATTTGAACAATTACTTTTTATTGCAGATTGTCTCCCATGGACGATATAACGTATTTACCAAATTTCAACGAAATATGTCCACCAGAATGGGTTCTAGTAGGTCTAAACAGGGTAACTTTAATTATAACCACGGTATTTCATTTTTCTACCTTATTCTCTTATTAGTTTAATAGTAATGTTCAAAATTTCGTTTCGAAGTTCTAAATTCTCCTATCCCAGATAACAGCTCCCGAATAAGTGGCATACCTTTGACAGTGTGTAGACCCTCCAAGAGGCACATGGCGCAAAAGGTGTGCTGGCATGGCAGCATACGCGGCTCTCTCATCCTCTGCCCACACACCGCGCACTCCACCAGCTCTTCCAGGGCCATGCTGAAGCAACCAACAAACCAGTAAATTTTCCTGTCTCAAATGAAATTTTCTTCACAACACTCGATCAAGGTGCATCAATATCATTTCATTTTTTATTTATGATCTTTTTTAAACCCTACTTTAAACAATATCAAAACAGGGTATTTCGATATTTTCTTTCTTCTGCACTGGTGGATCAATATCGGTGGTGACATGGCCGTAGCCTTCTCACTTGCCTCGCTGCAATCTATGGTAGAAGAAAGGTTGCGTATCTCTAGGCGAACAGGAAAACTGTCTGCAGCAGTCTTACGGGGTGTGAATGTGTGTGTTGCTATGAGCTAAAACAAGTTGCGTACGTTTTGTACTGAGCTGACAGTTATCATCAATGACACGTACATGAATTTTTTTAAATTTTGTACTACTATTAACGTCCATTATATCAAATGAAAGAAGTAATTAAGACTTACGACCTTATTAATTACTTCTTTTGGTCATTAATACAAGACATATACATGGAAGAGTTGATAAAAGATAAATCACTGTTCTCACGAGCAACGTAATGATTTTGCAGAAGGAATGCTTAGTTTCTGCTGGAACAGTATCAATAATTTGGGTACTCAGCAATATTCAAATGTAATTCATCAAATATTTTACTTCAAACATTTTATGAATTATTAGTTGGCGATGTTAAAAATTAATAATTAAGTACATGAAATATGATTTTACTTAAAGAAGTGTTGATGTTCTTAAAACGTAATACACGGTAAAGAATGAGAAACTTCTGATTCGAGATACATTTAGTTTTATTTAATATTTCTGATTAATGAGTAAAATTAGTGGATTTAGCTTCAGGAGACGGAAAAAAGTATCTAATTTGGTCAAAAGTGCAAATATGATAGTGACATCTATTTTGTCGATAACGTGTTATTAATTCGTTTGTTTTGTAAAACTCCTTTCTAGTTTCAACACGAACTACGTTCATTTTTTGCTTATATTTTCAAAAAGTTTGTCTAGTACGTTTGTTGTGATGTTGAGAAATAGTCCAACACACAACTTCACCCATGAAATTTAACACAAATCCATATCCATACTAATACATAAATGCGTAACACGGAAATGTGTCTGTCTGTTTGCTACTTAGTCACGACAAAACCACTGGACCAATCGTGATGAAATTAGGCAGGGAGATAGTTTAGATGTCCAGGATAGGTTAATTTATATTTTTTAAATACGAGGTGAGAAAGATAGAAATGGCTTTTGACAATAAATGTTGATAAAATCGGGAAAAAGAGAGTTATATTCACTTATGCTGACTAAACGGTTAAAGATAGGTGACAACTATGAATAGTGATTTTATTTACCTCAAAGAGTCCGACAAAAAAGTCCGCGACAGTAAATGTCTATCTACAAGAATTAACCCAAATTATCCATAGAACGTTATTAAAAATAGAAGTGTTAAAATACTTCAATATAAGAGAGTAATTTAAGAAGGGAAAAAATCATAATAAACATTAATGGGTTATTTGCTTTGTGCATTTATCAAAGAAAGGAAACGTCATTAAGTCGTAAAATTTCGACGAATAGTTTAGATTTTACAAGAATTTTAATGAAATGGTGCAGCCGCGTAATGCCTGGAAAGTGAAAATATGACCGATGCGACTCCCGCGAGATGGTGTATACAGTCAGGGTTTGTATTAAATTTGTATTATTTTGAACATGTAAAATTGGGATGTTTACATATATTTATAAAAACCAGTAAATAAAAGTATTTTGATGCTAGTAATGATAAATATTAATATTTCTTTCAACGAATGCTTTACCACTCAAAATCTTGCGAGGGTATAACTCTAATTTTCCCCCTGCCGTTTTAACAAAGATCCAAAATATTATTCATAAAATGTTGTGGATTGTGGAAGGGACTTAAGGATTTAGGAATCTTGACGGTTGTCGCAAATGCAAGAAACATTTCAAAATAAAAAAAAACTTTAAAATACTTAACTAATTAGGAACAGAGTAACTGACAAATATTACGTACCTTAAAGAAATTAAGAGAAAACATTCATACATATATCTGGTCAGAAGAAGTAAACAATACCCTATAATTAGCGTGAAAAGACTAAAAAATTAGACTAAAAATACACTTTATATTTTCAACCATTTTCAATAACAATAATTAGTAAACATTTTTTGCATTTTGGTTTTGAAGAAATAAAAACTCCTATTTACAACATGCCAACTTTCGACCTTCTTTATTTTGACCTACATCAGGGCTACAACAAAATTGTGGGTTTTTCAACATACAGATATTTTACGATTTAAAACTCTTAATTTACAAATAGGGCAGTGTGACAAACACTCACATAGTTGAATCTTGCAAGTCTTCCTCATAAGTCGAAAGAAGAAGAAAGCCGAAACTTTGACGTGTTGTAAACTTTGACATGTTGTAAATTTTACTTCTTCAAGTCCCAAACGCAAAAACAAACTTTACTAACTAAAAATACACGTTGTCTAATGACCAATAATACGGTCCCAAAGAGCTAATTTCCTCATCCTTTTTTTAGAGCACGTTTAGACACATTTTCCAGATATCTGCATATCACGTCCTTGTGAATACATCCTTTTAGAGAAAGAAAAGAGGAAAAGGTCTCTGTGATGTATCTGACTCAGAATAAACACAGCTATTCAAGTATGCAGCTTGGATAGAAAACTTAAAATCTTACGACCATAGGGCCCCCTAAAAACAAAATTTGTATTCGAATAACAAAATCGCTATAGTTGGCAATGAATTTATTTATTTGTCTCCTGACAAGATTTAGGACATGAGGTCCATTCTTCAACCTAACCGTGCCTGGTGTGAGAAATTTTGTAAGGAGAGATGTTACGTACGGAGTAGAGTTAGGCCATCGCCCGGATAGCGGGCGTCCATGCACAGCTTCTGCTCCTGTCACTTGGGTCCCATCGAAGGAGAAGGCGTTCTGAAAGCGACGGTGGGGGCTCCGGGGAACGTCCGAACGGCGGAGTTCCACCGCTTGAGTCCCTTCACATTGGGAAACCAACTGAGACGCTGGCTTCGCTCCCTCTTCGCTCGGAGTCATTGATGGAGAAGATGGACTTTCATTCAAAGCCTTCTCTTCTTTCAAATTCGATCTGTTACACATGATACACAAAAGTAGTATTACCACAAGAGAGAGAAACAGAAAGTTTTCAATTTGGATTTGAACTACACGTTTTAGACCAGGATATCTACGCATAAATTACCGTCAAACTCGGAAAAATTTAAATATTAGCTTCGGAATGCGTTTCTTTATCAGAAATTATTGCTTAGTAACTAGTCTCCTAAATTGGTATTCACTAAACATCAACATTCAATTACGGTATCACCTCTAAATTTGCATTTCAAATGGCAGAATAAGTTTTCTCGAAATAAGGCAATTTTATTCATGCTTTTTATAAAAAATGTGCTATTTTCGCATCATTTTTTAAGTAATAATAAACAGTGCACAGAAGTCTATTATCCAAAATCATACCATATCCAACACTCACTCACATATCCAACAATCAATTTAACTGGCATGAATACACAAGTATAACAATTTTTTGAAAATAAGAATGTTAGTACTTGTAAAATCATATATTTCAATGTCTACTAGACACAAAGTAACAATTTTGTAATCAAATTGTTCAAAACTTACCCTGGTTGGAATGTTATTCTTTAGGTTTTACCCGTGTACTGGTCATTTAGAACAACTGGGTAAAAGTAAAATTTAACATTTTTCATTTCTTTCTTTTATTTTTTCTTTGAAAATTAAATAAATAAAAAGCAATACAAACTGTGCATGACCACGTGGAGGACATTTACTCCCCGGTAGCAAGCAAGAGACCATCCCATCAATTCCGATCAAGGGTCCTAAGGCAGAGGCGGATTTAACGTTTCAACACGCTCCTAACAATAAAAATAGTTCCGTACGAGTTATAAAATTAACATAATACCAAAAAAATTGTATTTAATAAAACACAAAAAAAATTATTTCAGAAGTACGTATTATTATCAAACTATAGATTATTCAGAAATTATTGTTTATAAATCGTAACTATTAAATAACACAAAATTTAAGATTTCTTTATTTCGATGGATACCGCCCCCAGGCAAGAGCCTAGCGAGTCTTTATTTTAAAAATCCGCCTCTACAAGAAGGAAAGTCGGAGAAAACAGATTTTGCCAAAATTTGAAGTGCGGTAACTTCATAAGTATTGAAAGTAGGAAAATCAAATACGGCCATCTTTTAGCAATTTTATCTTCCTGTTATAAACCAAGTTAGACAATGTTGTAGTGGCGGCGATGGTGGTGTCATTATGGTTTGGATTGGGTGTTTGCGTGAATCATGATATGCTCGTTGGAAGAGACTCGTCTTCGGAGGTCCATCAGTTATGAATGGCGGTTGTATATATATTACACAGGAGGTTAAAATTAAGCTGTACGTGGACCTGCAATCCAAAATTAGTTTACAAAAAAAAAATTAGGACTTAATTGGCTAAAATACATAGAGAATCTAAAAGAAGTAACGTAAACAAATCATTAAATAAAAATATGTAAATGTACTTAATCATAGAAAATTAATAGTCATACTAACAAAAATTCGAAATTAGTAATAAATTTATACAAACTGCCATACTATAAAGTATGAATGACAGAAACACTAAGAAAATCAGACATTCAATAAAACTACAATATAAATTGAAATTAGATAGATAATAAACGCAGTTTCGTTCCATGTATTCTCTGAAACTAGTATTATAGTTCCATCTGCATATGATACAATGCGACCATATGGAGTTACATTGAAAATGCTGTTAATATAGGTTAAGAATAATAAGGGACCAAGAATTGAACCCTGTGGTACACCCGTTGCAACCCTTTTTGTATTGCTTTTGATATGATCAATTTTTATTGCTTGCGTTCTACCATTTAAGTAATCTATTAATAAATCTAGTGCTGGACCACAGATACCGCAATTCTCTAGTTTAGTTATTAGGAAGTTGTGGTCAACCGTGTCAAAGACCTTTGCTAAATCCAAGAAAACAGCAAAGCAGGTTCACTTTTGCATAATTTGGAGTATATAAAGTCTGTAACGCATGCAAGGGCTGAAGCGGTACCTCTACCCTCTCTAAAGTCAAATTTCATATCATAAATAGAATTTGTACTAAGAATTTAGAGATTCTTGAAAATAACAATTTTTCGAAAATATATGATAAAACTAGTAAAAGTGAAATTGACCTATAGTTTGTCACATTAGACTTATTACCTGCTTTATGAATAGGTACAATAACTGCACTCTTAAAAACCTTGGGAAATATGCCCTTAACCATGCATTAAAAATGTTAGCCAGGGGCTTAATAACGGAAATCTTTTTCAATATAGCAGGACCGATACTATCATCACTGTAAGCTTTATCCTTCAGTGATTTAATTGTACTAATAATTTCTATTTCATCCGTTGGATACAGAAAAATAGATCGGTCGCTAGACTGTGGCATGGGAGAAGAAAATACTGAGTTAATTTGTAACATTACATTAGCTAGATTGGAACCGACAGTGCTGAAAAAATTGTCAAATTGATTTGCAATATCGATTTTTTTATCATATTATTTTCCATCAACAACATTATCAATTTTTCTACTTATTATATTTTTTACCCAATTTCTCGTTCACGAAGGACCATAAGTTTTTGGTCATTATCAAGATGTTTAACCCTATTTTTTTCCAAATTTCTCTTTCCTTGTCTTAATTTATTGTGGAGTTTGTTAAAAATTTGACTTATTTGTTTTATAATACAATGTTATGAGGTTTGCTTTTTCATCTTCTATAAAGCATCTGTTTTTCATTGGTAAGATTGATTAGTTCATTATTGATCCAATCATTCCTAGATGTTTTCTAATTTAGATCTGTATTCGACTCGCGCTTTGGATAATATACTGCTTATTAAATTGATCAAACTGTCTAATGAGTGATTTATGTTGTCGTCAAGGAAATTAGTCCAATTCTCATAATGATATGAATTAACAAGTTTTCGGTAATTCACATAAAAATTGCTTTATCTAATTTTTCTCACGAACTATTTCGGCTTTTATGTTAACATGGTCTGTTATTCTACAAACAAGCTTAAGTGCTGTAGTTTGCAAATAGGCTTAAAGAGTATATTATCAATACAAGAAATTTTGCCATTATTGTCAATTCTGGTCACTGACGAGAATTTCAGTAAATATTGAAATTCCAGAAAGTTGTTATAAAATTTCTCGGAATCTTCATCTTCCACATTCAAAAAAATCAATATTGAAATCTTCTACAATGAAATGATTTTCTGTTTTGGAGTTTTTTTGAAGGAGTCTAGTACAATCAATAAATTCTTTCCTCTTTAGTTCGTGACTCCTATACATAGCACTTATTTTTATTGCCTTTTTAGGCGGAATTTTTACTTTGATGACTTTCTTCATTGCTTCCAATCCTTTGTTCTCAAGCGATCCTGTTGACTTCACAATCACAGGGTCAATTTTTTGCGTCAAGTTATCACTTTCGGCTCTTTTGCTAGTGCTTGCAGCCTTAGCATAGGGATTATTAATTTTCTAGTGGAATCAATAACCGATCTAGTTATTTTTTCCACCATTTGCTCAATAGTGTCTTCAGATACTACAGATGCCTCTGTTTTCGTAATGAGGTAATTTAAAGTACTTTTTATTGTTGATAACTCATTATTGATATCCTCTAATATGCTTGCAGTTATTTTCTTCTGATTTAGGCGATTAAATTTAATGATCTCACAAATAGAATCTGCTGCATACTCTTTGTGCATACTCTTTCGGTGTTTGTATTTTCTTCATTTGCTAGTCACTCGAGNTATTACACGGAGTCCTTGCGCTGTCAGCTGCGGCGCCGGTCTTGGAGGCCATCGCTCCCCAACGTCAGCACACTCGCGCTCAGCGCACAGGAAACGCGAACATCAGAATGGAGGCGCTGAGTATACAAAACTGCAGTTCCAACTGTAGAAGCACTACGCCACAAAGATAAAAATTAAATGTTCAATTAGAAATATTTACTGCACAAGCATCACTAGCAATATAATAACTAATACATGGTACTAGTTATTACTTTGAGAAACACACACACAAAAATTATCTCGTATTTTAACCAGTAAAATTCTCAATCATCGGAGAGCTCGAATGAACACATCCGCACTACATGAAGACTACTGACTGACTGAATCGATCACTATTATTTATTGACATTAGTAGTACATTGTTGAGTGTCACCTGCCCGTGGTGAAAGAATAAACACGACTGCACGCCAACGTGACAATGCGCTAAGAGGGGAGAAGAGGCGCAGAGTCGACAGATTGGTATTTTTTGCAAATTGGGGAAATTTTCTAATGCCGGCGAAAATTTTTGAGACAAAAAATTTTATATAGAAACTTCAATACTTAATCTTTTCGTTGATTTTATTTTTTAATTTTATGTTCAGAAACAAGTTGACTAAATATATCATTTTTCAAAAATTTCTGTACAGACTAAATAAAATATACAAAGAAATATAAAATTTATAACATTGAAACTACTATAGACTATACAAAGAAAATTTGTTTGTTTTATAAATATAGTCATATTTTCCGTGCTATTTCATACCCGCTGTTGGAACTATATGCAAAACGAATGTTTGACTTTTGCTTCCGCTAAGTTATATACCTAGAATAGTATTAGAGGTTTCAATTCTAGCAAATCGGAGCACTGCTTTTGCGCGTTTATTTCAAATGCTAATTATATAAGTTAATTAGTTTCAATTTAATATTAGCTGTATGTTTTTATATTAATTTGTGTATTAGTGTATAATTTCATTGTTATATAATATAATTATATCATCTGTGGACAGTGGCGGCGATTGAAAATAAAAAATGGGGGGGGGGATTATTGACAAGTAATATTAAAATAAGGGAACATTCGGTATTATTATTATTATTTATTCACTTAAATGTCCAATGTTTTTATTTAAATTATTGGAAAACACGTATGGTCGCATTTTAGAAATAAAATTTAATATATTTTATTAAAAATTCCAAAGTACATCTTATCCATACATTGAAGTAATTGATTGATTTTCTGCTATTATACTAATAGTTCGCATACTTTACTGATGTAGAATTACGCATATAAGCTGATGTAGAATTTATTTGACGACACGAGATTTCAAGTCAAATTCAATATGTAGGACGGGACGGTGGCAAAATGTTTTACGGTCACCCCCTCTTTCACCCCGCCTCTGCAAACATTTTAGCGGGTTCCAGTCTATTGTCATCAAATATGAAATATTTGACAATTTTTCGGAAACTATCAAAATAATTTTGAAATGTTCGTAGAGGATAAAAATACATATTTTCCGATGAAACACAAAAACAATTTTAGAATCTTTTTACATTTATTCCATTTAACTACAAAGGCGAACAACCATAGACTTTCATTATTTGCACAAATAAAGCAGGCTAATATGTTCTGCCAAAAGAGGCCACTATACTAAATGTAAATTTGTCTAGATAAAATACTGAGATAAATTTTAGCAGTGTATCTAATTAAATTTTGTTTATCAACTCATACATTTCAAATCGCTTCCTTTGTCTTCAAACTGCTTCATGCCTCACTATGCATTTGCGAGATCTACTCCAGAGTTTTTCATTACATTTCAAACATTCAAGATTTAATGTAATGAAAAGCTCTTCTCAACATTTTAGGCTCTGTACTAGAACAACCAAAAATGCTACCTGCAAAGCTTTCAAGGGCCTTAGGGCCCTCCGGACTCCCGGGATGTACGGTACGCTGCGGGGGTGTACGGTACGCCACTGGAAGGGAGGTAAATTTTTAAATTACTTGGGGCATCAAAATAGCTTGGAACGGCCCTCGGGTCACCTTATACCAAATATTAACAAAAAAAGACACCTAAAATTTCTAGTAAAAGACACTGTCTCGTAGTGAAATCGAAATATGTAAAATTTTCAATGCTTATCCCAAATTTTATGGCAATAGCTAATGTCACACCTTTATTAATATGTAAATAAAGGATAGTACAGAACAAACTCCAAAATTATACCTTATTCAAATGTAAAACGATTCGAAACTTTATAGAAACAGTTTAGACAAAAACTGGATGCCCGGAATCGATGGACCTAAGAAGAAAGAATCAGCGACGGGACCCAGATTCAACATTTCGGCAAATAAGGAAAAACTCTGCCGTGTAATCTACACGTTGCTGTGAGAGTCTCCACCACTGATTGCGGTGCTGCACGAATCCCATGACATTTTCTGCAAATTTCCACTACGTATTTTTTGAATAATGAAATAAATCAAAAGAGAGACAATTATGATGTGACATCAAGGATACTATATATGTTTTCCTTATAACTTTTCCTTATAGTTTTAGACGGTTAAAATGCAATTTTTATTTTTCATTTTTATTTCATTTCAGTCAATCAACTAAAATATGTTTAACATAATTTTTCAACTGTATTGTAAATATTTATAATCCCATCATTTCAATTTAACTCCTTTCAATCGTAAATTTTTGTATATCTTAAAATTTTAAAAATATATAACAATCGAGCAGGTTAATACATGACATTTTCAATAAACAAGCGGAGATGTGATAATTATTGTATTCTTAGGATGGTTCACTTCATTAGAGGATGATCATACTAGAGCTTATTGTAAGCTTTGTAAGTGCAATCTGCAAGCTTACAAGAAAGATTTGTCACACCATGGTAAATGTAAGAAACATTTAGAAGCTTTAAAACGTAAACAACAACAAGGAACCGTAAAAAGTACAGAGTTCGCGAAGGAAAGAATTTCTGAGAAGCGAAAAGTTGCTGAATTAAAATTGCTGCATTCATCGCTGAACATTCTGTATCAAGCGTGGATCATATCGGAGTGTTGATTAAAAACTTGAATGAATCATCACAAGTGTTCAATGATATTAAGTTACATCGCACAAAATGTACTGGATTAATTAAAAATATAATTTCGCTATGTATGCTTGATGATTTGTTGGAAGACTACTCAAAGACAGTCATTACTCGCTTATTATTGACGCAAGTACGGCCGTCGGCAAGTCAAAATTGATGTTTATAATGATTCGTTATTTTCGTCTGACAAAGAAACGAGAAGTTTCACAATTCTACAGACTTTTGGAAATTCAACGCAGTAATGCTGACGGATTGGCGATAGCTAAAAAAACAAACTTAGCGATGACGGTCTTAACATAAAAATATAGGTGGCATAGGGGTTGATGGAGCGAATAACATGGTAGGTCGGCATCATTCTTTTGCAAGTATTTTGAAACTAATTCAAACTTATTACAATGAAATGCATTTGCAGCTGAATATACGTGTAACAGTTTACCTAGAAATTTAGATTTTATTGTCAAACTTTTAGTTGGTTTTCGGGTAGTAGTAAACGGAAAATAGACTACAAAATGTTGTATGAGACACCTTTAAAAATCGATAAACTTTCCGGGACTCGGTGACTAGCGAGAGGAAGCGCCATTAAAAAAAATCATTGAAACTTCATTTCAAGGTAGCGAGAGACAATGAAAGATGTTATGCCGCTGATCAGCTCTATCAAATGTAAGAATCAAAAACCAATTTTGTTAATTTAGTGTTTTTAAAATATATGCTAAAATCCGTTATAGAAGTGGACAAAGCTTTTCAGGCAGAATCGGATAACCTTTGAAACTTTCAGAAGATTTACGTTCACTTTTGTATTATTATTATTTACAATTTCTTATTCCTCCTTCAAAGTTACAGTTCGTGTCAAAAAAATGGCACATTTCTTTCAATTTTAAAGATTTGGTCATGGGTGTAACATGTATAAATTGTTGATTTTATTTGCGGTTTTGGACTTTGAGGTAGGTGCCAAAATATTTAATCCACAAGATCTTTTGTATATCAAGAATAGATGTCGACATTTTATCATAAGTTAATGTGAACAAATTCAAATAAGAATTCGAGACAACAAACAGGTTTTTGGAAAAGGTACACGTTTTTTTCACCACAATCTGCAACATAACAGATAAAACCTGATATCAGAGAAATCGTCAGTCAGAGAAAAGGTAGACGTCTTAAAACACATTTTCTGACATTGATTCAACTCTAGATAAGCGGTCTTGTTTACACTAATAAAAGGACAGAATGGTCCGATTCGGAAAAGTTCTGGGTTGAAGTACTTCAATGCGAAAATTCTTCTGGGAAACGTCTTTATGAACACATTGCGCAACTATCTTTACTTTTTTTGTTCCTCCCTTTTTACTTTTTTCAAATGCAACTGTCAGGTAAGTGAAAGTGTGTCTGTTTGTTTACTACTTAATCACGACTAAACCACTGAACTGAATTTGGCAAGGATATAGTTAAGATGTTCAGGAAGAACATAGGCTACCTTGTATTTTTTAATGCGCGAAAAGAAAGATAGAAAACTATTTTTACTATAAATGTCGACGAAATTGGGGGGAAACGATGTATATTCGCTTACGCTGCTTAAACGGCTAGAGGTAGGTAACAACTATGCACGGCAATATTGTTCCCTCAAAGAGTTCTACAAAAAAATCGACGACATCATATGTCTATCTACAACGATTAGCCTATATTATCAAAAAGATCTTTATTAAAATAGACAAATAGACAAATAAAATATTATAATCGACGACATCATATGTCTATCTACAACGATTAGCCTATATTATCAAAAAGATCTTTATTAAAATAGAAATTTAATCTTAAACTTCAACTTAAGAGAGTAATTAAATGTGGAAAAATCGGTCATCATTAAATTTTAACGTTCTTTTAGTGCAGCAAAACAAAGATTTTAAAAATTCGTAAAATTGAGACAAATAGTTTAAATTAATGAAATGGTGCAGCCGCACTGACGCCGTTGCGTCTTCCATCGGAAGCAAAAATTCGATTGCCGCGGCTCTGACGAGTGAATACATTCCACCTGTGATGCTAAGATGAACAGAGACACTTCTGATGTTATGTCAGAGTTGGGACTCCATTGGGATTAGTGGGGGGAAACAGCCCTAGAAACCCCTTGGTTGGAGTGGGAAGGGTCATGTAAAAATATTTAATCGAAAAAGATGGGTTTAATCCATATATTTTGGGACATTTCAGATAAGTACAAGTTCAGCACATACAGCAGTTAAATGCCCCTAACTAAGAGTGAAGTGGTGGTCTCACGGACAACTTTACAATGCTGGGTGCAGGGTGGTTCTATCCAAGGATTTATTTATTCTCGCTGCTGAAGGTGAAACTCAAAATGGCGTATAAATCAAGTTTAGTATTAAATTTATATTATTATGAATTTGTAAAATTAGGACGATGTACATGTTTTTAAAAACCAGTAAGTAAAATTGTATATCTTGCAATAGAGATTTTATATTTTTCCTGAGTAACAGAATATTGGTCTAACAAGTAGAAAATAAAATTCCAGACAACGCCGAGTAATCATCTGGTTTAATAATAATTACTTGAAATAAAAAATGCATGCTTATTTTTGTTTCTTACGAATAATTTTCTCTCGTATAATTTACTAGCAACTCACCCCAGCTTCGATCGTATGTTTTTATTATTTTGCACTTTAACTCTTCTTTTTACTTAAGAAAATGGCGAGCCTAAAATGTTTGCTTCTCATGGAGAACCTTACGCTGGGAAACGCGCAAGTGGTCCTCCCGAGAGGGGAGGCCACGACAGGAGCGGCGGCGGCTGCATGTGAAACGAAAATGCTTGTAAAATCTAAACTATTCGTCCAAATTTAATAATTTAAAGTCAGTTTTCATATTTCTTAAATGCGCAAACCACATGCATTCCATTGGCTTAGGATTACTTTTTCCCTACATAAATTACTCTATTTTTACACTTTTCCGATAATCTAGGTTAACCTTTGTAGATGGATATATATTGTCGCGAACGTTTTTGTAGAACTCTTTGAGGTGAACAATATTGCCATTCGTAGTTGTCACCTACCTCTAACCGTTTACGCAGCGTAAGCGAATATACGTCTCCGGAGATTGTTTTCCCCTCGACATGACAGTCTATTATCGTTACTACCTATTACCCAGTATACCTCTGGTAACAAAACATATGCTAAAATCTTGCCAGAGAACATATCTGTGAATTAGAACAGAATCACACAAATCGGATGAGTGGTTCTCGAGTTTAAAGAGGACAAATAGGTTTGAAGACAGACAGAAAGACAGGAAAGTGACTTTGTTTTGTAATATGTATAGATTACAATATTTTATCTTTACTTAATTTAGACACGATTGAGTTGATTGTCTCTGTAACCACATCCCCACATTCCGGTCTGGGTTTTCTCCGGCTTTCGGCAATTTGATCGGGATCGATGCAGTCACTTTCTCGCTTTCGGAGAGTAAATTGACTAATTACTTCCCCCTCCCCTGTTTATAAGCAGTTTTCAACAGCCTTTTCGGTCAATAAATTCTTATCATTAAAGTTGTTCATCTACAAAGCCAAGTGACTTTCACACAATTACAATAAGTGCGGTGGAGTATGTATTAAAATTAAATTAATTTTTTTAAACTGATTATGCGTAACTTACATTTCGTTGTTTGCACCATCCAAGCACCTCCCTCCGTTCAAATCATTCGCAAAATTTGCTTTTTCGCTCATAGCGCTTCTCTGTCGTCTAAAGTGGTCCCACGGAAGTCGTTGTTCTCAGAACACTCTCAACACATTCCAATTCAAAAATGATTTCTTGATCGCTTGAAAGAACGAAGGTCAGATGACAGTTTTATCTACCATCAGATAACCCTTCCTAAAACTTGCTTATCTTCAGCCACAACCGTTCGTTTAGAGAAGCAACTACTTATCCATCATCGATTACATACGCTGTGAGCACGTCAGTATCATCGGCATGCTCACTTCTTTCATATTCCATGGCTTGAATCATAGAGAGATTAGTTTATCTTTTTTTCTCTCTTTCTTTGCGGGAGTGGCTCAGCTGCACATGCACATAATATGAATGGCTGCTCAGTCCACTTCCTAACCAGACTCCGTTTAATAATAAAAATAGCATATATTAAAATAAAAATCACAACAATGTCGCATTAATTTTTAAACTTTACGAACATATTATCATGATAAATAATTTCAATTCATTTTCCAAACTGATGAATAAACCGTAAAAAATTATGTCACGCAGAGCAGTGGCGACGACTGGGAATGAAAAGAGGGGGGGGGGAAAGAATACAATAACGATAAGTACCTGTGAGCCGGGACTTTAGGTGGTACTTGATATCACATACCATGATAGATATTGAAGAAGGATACGAGGTATTTCGCTCCTTTTAGATGGGATATATGAGATTAAAGAAGCACTGAAAATGTAGTGGATTACCTAACCGGGACTGTTGAGTAGACTCAAAGACATTAGGTGGCAGAAAGAAAACAAAGGATTTACGAGACAATAGTCATTGTCTCTTATGATGTAAACATGACTACATAAATCAATAAATGAAAAATCAAATTGAACAAAATTTTCAAATTTAGATTTAAAATGGTAAGTTTTTGATACTTCACGGGAATTTGCATTGAGGTACTAGTTACCCGTTTACTAACTTATCTGCGTTAATAATAGTGCTCATATTTTGAGTAGTACTAAAAACATAACTATCGAAGGAATTGCTAGTTTAAAAGAAAAACTAAAGTGATAATTAGCGGGAGTCAAATACGTGAGTTTACTCAAGGGTGTTTCGTACACCATTACATTACACAAGACGTAAGGAAAAATAAATACTGTGTTAGAAAGAAACTAAATGTACAAAATAAGCTTCTTATAGTCATATATTTATTTACAGTTTTAAAACAAAGTTAAGTGTCTTTGTTTTCGCCTGGCGTCATCCAAGATTAGGTCCATTTTTTCAACGGCCAACATTGACAAGTGTGATAGACGTTCTTGAAGCATTGTATTCCTCAAATTATTTTTCACTTTTCAAGACACTGAAACATCGTTCTGCCGATGCAATGGAACAATCTCAAAAGCTGGCAAAGGTTTGGAAATACAATCTGATTGTGAATGTTTTCAGACTTAAATTGTAGCACTAACTTTGATATAAGTTTACAATCTGTTTCTTCAGGATCTTTTCGAGAGAACACATCAATTTCTGCAGATAAAGTTTCACTGTTCAAATGTTTCACTCACAGCTGAACAAGCGTTGATGTCACTGCAAACCTTTGTTCTTCATTGAAGCAGTCATGAATGTTTCTGTGTGACAGTAAAGTAAATTCAGCTGATTATTTTTTTCAGAACGCGACTTCATGTTTTCACAGAGGGTGTCTAGTAGAGTGTAGTAAAATTTATTTATCAAATGTCATGAGGTGAATCATAATTGGGGTGAAAATCTCCTCCGCCAATTTTCTGTGTAACTTTCCGCTTGTGTGGAAATGTTGGTCCCTCGAAACTATGAGTTTCACGAAAGGTAAATGCTTCAGGCCAAAGTTTCATGAATTTACATTCATTTCTATAATCAGCTACAGACCTTATTATTCTACTACTTCATGAACTGATGCATCATGGTTTTGTATGTATTTTGAAAGAATGTTCGTCTTTTCAAACACATATTTCATGAAATCCGAAAACATACTCAAACTTACTGATATACATTATCAAACGTGAGCTTCACCACCAATATTTGGGTCAGTGATTTCAATTTCTTCCAAAGTAACTGTTATGTCTACTAGGTGCTGTTGAACGGCACGCAAGCTATCGTACCTGTTGCTAAATCTTGTATCGTTTAGTACTCTGAGACCAAATCATTACCTTCAGGACTGGCTGCACAAGCTAAATTCTTTACATTCACAAACACTGCATGCCGTTTGGGAGAAGCTTCTCTGAAACAGTACATTTGTTGCATTGTACTGAAAACATTGCGTACAAAACAATGCTCTTAAAGGCACCTGGAAGTGCAAGATTTGTAGAATGCATGTAACAATGTACATACATTGTATGGCGATTGCTTTCTTTCTTTATCGCTACCACTCCTTCGTAAATCTCACTCATTTTTTCTTGTTCATACCCAACACACAACTTCACAAAGAATTAAATATACCAACCATTTCCCACTTCATCCACAACAGTCAACCTCTTTTTCAACAACCTCCATAATTGCCCTGGCACGGAAATATTCCAACTGCGAAAGAAGGTTTAGTACCCACCAAGGATTAGGTCCCGATACCTCAAAGATCTGATGAAACCTCCATAAGTGATCAAATTCAACCATCATACTTCAACTCTTAATATGTATTTAATCAAAAGACATCCGTACAAATATTATGCATTAACAATTCTGTACACAAATTTTACAATTAGTTTATACACACTAAGCTAGGATTCTCCGTACAGTAAATTGAAGTGTATTGTATAATTTCAAACCCTCGAAAAACCTATGCCGAACGAGAAGAAAATAAATTTTTATATATTGAGGCTTGACAATATGTTTCTCTGGAAACTACTGCCAAAGGAGAAATCTCACTGATTATTTGCGGGGCCGAGAGGAACCTCCAGCCATACTGACCAAATATTTCGAAAATATAGAGAAGCATCTTGCACAAAGTTTTACGATCAGTCAAATCTTTTGTAAAATATCCAAGAAATCTTCGATTTCCAGTTCCTCTGTGACATATCTTATTACAAGAGTTAACTGCTCATGATGTGAAACGTCTGGGGTTTCATCGACAATTATAGATAAACGCTTACTTTTCTTATCACATTCAAGTATACTGTCTCGCGTTTGATTTGACATAATTTCCAGCATTTCATTTTGTACATCGTAATGAACATAATTAAAAAACTTGTACCTATCTAAAAACTTTTTTTTTTCAATAACACATTATCAGTTGATATCAGCTTTAATAATTCCACATAATTACCTGTGTTAGCTGAACTCTCATTTTCTCTGTGTCATCTAGTGCCAAACCTTGCCTTGCCAGGAAAAGCGAAGTCTGAAAGAGAATTTTCAAATAATCGCGATATTTATTGACTTCTTCGGAATGTTCTGTAGATATCTTACAACACTTTCCTAGGATTTTAGTCCCTCCTGCCAACGATACAAAGCATTAAGGTGAGATAAGGATCATTCATTTTCTTTAATGCGTTGAACGGCTTTTTTCCAGTATTTCAACCCCTTTGAAATAAACGTCTCATCATAGCAACCTGTGGTTCCAAATAATCGACAATGGAAAAAATTTCTCCTGCAACACTACATTCTACTACTTATATTCTGCGAACCACGAACTTCTAAACTTTTTTCCTTTTGTTTCTGGGTATTCGTTGAGCTTACGTTGAAATGGACAATCTTTGAAAAATTCTAATGTTGTTTCCTTACCATGAAGTGGACCCCTATGCTGAAGCTGGCTCTGAATATTTACAGACTCGTTAGTCACGTTGGACACGTAGGCAATTGAAACTTCTGCCTTAGAATTTAATGAAACAGACTCTACAGAACTAAATGTGGAAACAATATCTACAACGGTGCGGTCACTTGTTGCTACCAAGTTCTGTTTCTTTGCAAGAAAAGTCAAACTAGGTTTTTTCAGTTGAACGCTTCATTAATACCTCGAATCAATATGTTTTCACGTGAGAAAGTATAGCACCGGATCACTAGGTAGAACGTCCGGACACACGTGATAAACTGGCGAAAAAATTTCACCGCATATATAGGTCTAGTATCTCACTAATCTCCAAGATAGATCTGCCACTCAGGATCAGATGGCGCGTTTTTCTGCACGCGTGTCCTGTCTCGGGTTGCGCTAGCCGTGATAGTGCGCAAGGCAACAATAACACGTTTTTAAAATAGCTTCAATTTCACCCCAGACCACCACATCTCCATCAAGATCACGCGCTGAGCCAGAAACCGGCATGGATAATCTGTTATAAGGACTCTTATCAACTGTTGATAGCGACGCTGGATGTACATCAACAATCGAACTTCCTCCACTGCAATTCTTACATACCCCATTTTCCAGTATAAACAACAGTAAATCAACCATTAATCTGATATTACTATGCGGCAACTCATTTTTATCGCATATCATACGAAAACAAAATTTGAATAAGAAGGTAGATAGACTTTGGAAGGACAATTTGTTGCTACCTCGATAAACAAATGAAAGACAATTAGGTGATACTAAAGAAAAGCTAGTAAAAATGTTTTTATAACTCCCTGTTTGAAAGGGTTAAAATGAAATCTTTATTTTTTCTTACAAAAAGTGAGGGGGGAGGTATCTAACCCCCACGGTCACTGATGTAGAGATCTAGACCTCTGAATAAGCAGATGCGAGCATGGGATACGGATAGTGGGGTCACCTCACACTTATCAAAGGACTGGAAGACTCATCGCCTTTGCGTGAACCAAGAAGTGTCAACAAATACTTGACTCTATCTAGCAATGATAAGATTACTGAACAGACGGCCGATCTAGAAAATAGCGTTGTACTGAAGATTCATCGCTGTTCCTCCAGTGAATTTGTTTACTGTGCGTGATAAAAGTGGGAGCTCAATTTTGAATTTCGTCGTTTATCCCATGTATCGCCGTTCGGGAGCCTGCATTCTTTTTTTAATAGAGCTTTACCAAATTTTTTAGGAATTAATCCATCTTTACTGTGTTGACAATAGTTTTTGCGTTTCTTGTGAGTCATAAACTATTAGATATGACAATCATATGGAACTTTGTGAATAATAATCTTAAGTGATGCGCAACGGTAGTGGATCTTGTAAGCCGTAGTCTGAGTTAAGGTTAAGCGTCATTACGAGCGATTTACGGTAAGAACAGAGGTGAAATAAAACCTGACTTTTTTCGAATTGTACGTTGATATTGGATTCTTTAATATAAATTCCGTTCACGAATATTTGCAGTCACGCACACATAAACTCGTTATAAGTTTTTTACTGATTACTTTCCTGGCATATGCTTCTTACAATCGAGAGATAAATTTGCTAATTGTCTTATAATTTTTTTATATATAGAGGACATATATCTGAGATGCTATTCCAGTGAAATAATCCGATGAAACGTAAGAAACCTCGAAATCTCAGTTTAGTGCATATGAATCTGAATATATATGGAATCTTGGTATGGTTTTTCGAAATTTCTAAAATTCAAACTCTATTCTGCTACGTTCCTAATCTTTAGCTGCTGAAATATAATTTAAAACCTAATTATGTATTTTAATCTCATTCAAATTTACCCTTTATCAGTCAAATGGATATATGTGATGAACATTCTTTTTATTTTATCATATACGTGTTCTAGAGACTGTATTGTAACCGAGAAAAGAAATCGTGAAAATTGGGCGGAAATATTCATTTTCAGTGTCCCTGATACCAAAAGTTTTTTTCATACGACGTTCGTCTGTCTGTTCATCTGTGCGCACCGTTCTAGCTAAACAGATGAATGAATTTCATTTATATTTCGTATTTAGCGTAGGTTGTTGTTCATGTACGAGCTCTGAAATGTTTTTATTTTTAACTAGTTTTGTTCGCGTCAATTTTGTAATATGCGGTAAATTCATTCTTCCTCACACTCATATCCAGAGAAATGTTATCCATTATTGGTGGTTTAATAGCATCGGTGTGACTTAATCCCTCATTTTCACTTATGTTATTGAGAATTTTTATTTAGAAAACACCAATTTCCTATTTCATATCGTTAATGGTGAACTTGTGGAAAATCTTTTCTTACTCGACATTTTCGATAATTTTCCATGTCACGCTCTTCTCAACCCTCATCTTTAGAGGTACCGTTAATAATGTACATAATGTAGAATCATAATGTAATTAGAAATACAATTATTCATCTAAGAATACACTATAACCATGGACTCGCCCCTAATATCGGTATTTTACGATATTTGTAAGTCTCGCCCTTGCCACCCCAGCTCTAAAAATAGTGTCACTATGTGATCACAACTTAAAATTAATGGCATTGGTAGTTTAAAAATCTCATCAAACCTAATACATTATGATACAATTTTAAACTGAGTTAAATTGTAACATTACATTAGCTAGATTGGAACCGACAGTGCTGAAAAAATTGTCAAATTGACTTGCAATATCGATTTTTTAATCATATTATTTTCCATCAACAACATTATCAATTTTTCTACTTATGTCATATTTTTTACCCAAATTCTCGTTCACGAAGGACCATAATTTTTTGGTCATTATCAAGATGTTTAACCCTATTTTTTTTCAAATTTCTCTTTGCTTGTCTTAATTTATTGTGGAGTTTGTTAAAAATTTGACTTATTTGTTTTATAATACAATATAATATAAATTTATTGTCAAAAAACAGTACAAACTGCGTATGATCACGTGGAGGACAATAAACTATTTTACTCTCCGGAAGCAAGCAAGGGACCATCCCATCAATTCCGA
>NNCF01129873.1:0-21938 GCA_002313205.1 Laupala kohalensis | reverse complement strand
AGTTATAATACTAATAGAATGTCAATATGTTTGTAATTTTACGCAAAAAATTACATGTACAAGTTATTATCGAACTATAGATTATTCTGAGTATAGTGTTTAAAAATCATAAGAGTTAAAAAAAAAAACCCACTAAATTCACGATTTATTGTTACAATAAACACGCCCCTAGACAAAGCCTCGAGAACCTGTATGATAAATCCGCCTCTACCAGAAGGAAAAACGGAGAAAAACCCGGGCCAGGATGGGGCTACAGAATTTATGTACACAACCGTGCCAAAGTTGAGTACACATAAAACTAAATTAATATGAGCCATAAGACAACACAATCATGCAAGAAAATAGTTTTTGAAATTGTTATAAGTTGTTTAAAAAGTATTACAGCAATGGCGTGATAAAGCACAAGACGAATTTAACTTTTATTAAAATTAATAAATTCTTTTACATTGCAGAAGCACTGGTGCAGGAGGTAGTTTTTAACCGCGGTTTTGAAGATATTCAATTTCATAAAAACTTATATATTTTTGGGCAGGGAATTATATAGAACGTTTCCCGAATGATGCGGTCGTTTTAGGCAAAGAGTGGTTGATACTCTAGGGCGATGAATATTACTACTATTGCGTGTATAGTGTTCGTGAACGAGACTGTTTCGTATAAAGAAAGGGTGGCACTTCAGTAATTCGGACTTAACAAACACGACTGTTTCATAAATATAAATGCAGGGAAGTGTTAATATATTTAATTCCTTGAATAAAGGTTTACAAGAGTTTCGGGGGTGAGATTTACAAATTATCCGAACTATCCTCTTCTGAATTCTGAAAGTTTGAATACTCTGACCGGAATTACCCCAGAAGGTAATGCCGTAACGTAAATGGGAGTAAACGTTTGCAAAATATACGCAACGGGAAATACGTGGACTAACTGCGTTAACTAAGATTCGGAATGCGTAACACAATTTGCTTAATTGGGAATTAAGATTGTCAATGTGACAATTCCATTTGAGGTTGTCTTGAATATGGAGACCTAAGAAATTTGTATTCGTAAATTTTTTTAATTGTGTTCCGTTTAAAGAAAGAGAAACCTGGGGTAAAGATTTTGTGATACTATTGTGAAATGACATAGACACTGTTTTGTCAGTGTTTACAATGAGACGATTTGCATGGAACCAAGTCGAAAGGTTAGACAAAACTTTTTGAGCATTGGCGTGTTTACATAGTAAATTAGTGTCATCAGCAAAAAGAACCATTTTGCAATCTGATGTGGATGATGACATGTCGTTCACATACAATAAAAAGAGTATAGGGCCGAGAATTGATCCTTGGGGTACTCCGCAAGTAAGTGGCTTTGTTTCTGAAAGACAACGCTCAAGTATTTTATTTTTAGTATAGGATATTTCTACTTGTTGATATCTATCTTTTAAATAAGAAGTTAGCCATTGATGTGGAAGTCCACGAATGCCTAAAGAATGCAATTTGGTAAGGAGAATTCCGTGATCGATGACATCGAATGCTTTGGATAAGTCAAGAAAAACACCCTGAGGATTTTCTCCACTGTCTAGAGATGTGGTAACATCGTTTAAGAAGGAAAATATGGCGCTTGTAGTGGAAAAGGATTTCCTAAAACCGTGTTGATCGTCAGAGAGAATGTTATTTTTTTATAAAAAATCTAGAAGACGCTTATAGAATAATTTTTCTAGGATTTTTGAGAAAGTGGGTAGTAGAGATATTGGTCGGTAATTTCCAATATTAAGTTTGTTTCCTTTCTTGTGTAAAGGACAATGTTATGAGGTTTGCTTTTTCATCTTCTATAAAGCATCTGTTTTTCATTGGTAAGATTGATTAGTTCATTATTGATCCAATTATTCCTAGATGTTTTCTGATTTAAGATCTGTATTCGACTCGCGCTTTGGATAATATACTGCTTATTAAATTGATCAAACTGTCTAATGAGTGATTTATGATGTCGTCAAGGAAATTAGTCCAATTCTCATAATGATATGAATTAACAAGTTTTCGGTAATTCACATAAAAATTGCTTTATCTAATTTTTCTCACGAACTATTTCGGCTTTTATGTTAACATGGTCTGTTATTCTACAAACAAGCTTAAGTGCTGTAGTTTGCAAATAGGCTTAAAGAGTATATTATCAATACAAGAAATTTTGCCATTATTGTCAATTCTGGTCACTGACGAGAATTTCAGTAAATATTGAAATTCCAGAAAGTTGTTATAAAATTTCTCGGAATCTTCATCTTCCACATTCAAAAAAATCAATATTGAAATCTTCTACAATGAAATGATTTTCTGTTTTGGAGTTTTTTTGAAGGAGTCTAGTACAATCAATAAATTCTTTCCTCTTTAGTTCGTGACTCCTATACATAGCACTTATTTTTATTTGTTCCGTATTATTAATTCTAACTACAGCATTCAAAACCTTAAGATTGTTGTACGAAATTGTGACAACATTTGCCATTATATCTCTCTTTATATATAACACGACGCTATCACATTGGTTTAAACAGCTTTTATTGTAGTGCAAATCATAACCTGGAATATTTAGAAAAGAGGACTGTTTTAGTTCCCATGCATGCTATTATGTCATGTTTTTGATCAAACTAGCTATGAGAAGTCTTAAAGACACTCTTCACTTTGTCGTATTTTATTGCCCGTCCTTTGAACAAGGAAATACAAAACCCTGCGTCCTTTACAGCGATCATGATCTCCTCCCCGTTCCACTGCTGCACCGTAGCCGAGGTCGCGATTCGATTGCCCTTGCTTACGAAACATTCATGTCTTTCAAAACTTTCATTATTTTAATTAATATTTAAAAATTAATCGATTCTTACAATATACATATTCTTAATCGCTAAACTCAGATTTCAAGGTTTCTAGCGTTTCATCACGATTATTTCACTGGATAAGCACCTCAGATACATGTTCCCTACTTCAGTTGTAAGATATATAAAGCAAGAGGATGGGGCAATAAGCAGATTTCGCACATTTTAAGAAACGTAGGTCATGAAAATCCTCAAGAAAAATGTTGCATAATTTGTAATGAGTATAAGTGTCGTGACTGCAAATATTCGTGAACAAAATTTATATTAAATAAGCCAATATCAACGAACAAATCAAGAATAGTTTTTCTTTCACCTCTCATCTTACCTTAACCCGCACTCTGTAACGCTTGACCAGAGCTTGACCAGCGCTTGACGCTTTGTCAGACTACGGCTCGAAGATCCATTTCCGTTGCACGTCACTGAAGATATTTTGATTATTACATTAATTTTTGAATTTTAAATATTTTTTGGCAAATTTTTATCTACTTGTCATATTTAAGAGTTCACAAGAAACGCAAAAAATATTGTCAACACACTAAAATTGATTAATTACTCAAAAATGATGTAAAGCACTAATACAAAAACACGCAGGTTCCCGAACGGCGATACATGGGAAAAAGAGACGAAATACAAAATTCAGCTCCGACCTTGATCATGCACAGTTAACTTACACACTGGAGGCAAAGCAATGAATCTTCAGTGCAACGCTGTTTTCTAGATATTTCTCTCAGTTGAGTCATCTTATCTTTGCAAGAGAGAGGCAGGTATCTTTTGTCACTTCTTCGTTCACGCGAAGGCGATGAGTCTCTCGATCTTTTGATAGGTATGAAGGGACCCCTCGACCGTATCACACGCTCGCGTCTGCTTATTCGGCGGTCCAGATCTCTGCACAGCATGACTATAAAGCAGCATGACTCACAGTTTCGGAAATGAATTGAAATTATTTATCATGTTAAAATGTCCGTAAACTTTAAAAATTAATACGACATTGTTATGATTTTTATTTAAATATATGTTATTTAAAAATATATTTATGGTTTAACTATTAAATATTCTAAACTTCCAAAAGACCTCCATCTTTCGAACCCCTCCCAAATTTTTTAATGGCGCAGTTTGTACACACCCCTGGACCACTCACATTCTTTCACCTTTATTCATGAGCATTGTTATTNTATATATATATATATATGTGTGTGTGTGTATATTCGATATAAAATAAATATAATGATTTTGTAATTCAATGAGTAATTTATTTAGCGTATGGCTGCGTACATAATAAAACAAAATACATCAACTTGCATGAAATACACAAAATGCACGTAAAAATACTGTGGGTCTATGATGACATATCACAAATTTCATATTACAATTTAATGTCTAAACCTTTAAGCCATCACACAGCCTCCGTCGTAGCACTAACAAAGCTATTCATATTGTCCGCAAATCTTCTGAGAGGACAATCAGAGATGATCTCTGTTTCACCTCACCTGTCACACAGCGGAGTCTCACGCATGCCCCACCTATGGAGTGAGTCGCCGCACCTTCTGCTGAGCGTTCGCACTCGATTCAATGCGACCCAGATGCTCCGAGGAAGATGGAAGCCTTCCGGCAAAGTTCCCATGTTCACGAGTGAGTGGTACTCAGAGTGTGCTTTCCGCCTCCCAGGATCCTCCGCAGGATCCTCAGTGACGTAACCCGCTACCACGGCAGCTGGTCGGCGGGATTTAAGGCGTCCATAGTCTCCCGACAGGTCCGCATGTATGTGCAAGTCCTGATTAGCATTTATGACAGACATAGTTCTCAGAAGGTCTCTTTGGCGGCGCACGTTTGGAGGTTCTATGTTGCTGAGAGCGGGAAGCCAGAATAACGGGGTAGGTTTGATGCAGTCAGTGATTATTCTCATTGTGTCGTTAAATTACCAGCCGGAACCAACCCCCCGCCCGCTGGGGTGCCACTCGGGTGCCGTACCCAATCCCGACCTCACGGGCAACGGATCGGTACGAGGGAGATGTTCCGCCAGGGGCATCGGCCGTTACTCGTTGGGAAAACCCAGGCTGACGGGGAAACCTGTCTAACAACGAGAGAACCCCGCAAGGGGCCTCGACGGACCCGCCGTAGAGGGAAACCTTTCTGATAGCGGGGGGTGCACTGTGTTCCACCACCTTGAGTGCACTACCACCGAGACACACACCCTGCCCAGATCCTAGATACCACTGGGCAAATGGAACGGATGTCTCGGATACGTGGAAGAGGCAAACGGGTTGCGCCTCGAGCCATTACCCATCGAACGCTCGGTAATCCAGTAAGGCTTCTGGACTCCCTAACATGGGGATAGTGCTTGCCCTCGAGCACACCTAGGTGCCTGAAGGGTAGCCCCTTAATTGGGCCTACCTGGATTAAGCAAGCAGCCGTTCGGTGGACCACTGGACGAACGTACGAGCCCCACCACCCCCGTACCTAATCTCGGGACACGAGTAACAGATCGGATACTGGGGATTTCTCGAAGTGGTAGAGAATAAGTCATGATCTTTGGGTGGTCACGATCTTAGTCTCGGGTGTCACTCAGCATCTTAAAACGAGTAGACAGGGTAGGGGCATTGAGCCCTCAGGTTGTAGTGGACTGCCTGACGGCTCTTGGGTGGCCGCTGAGTCGGCAGCCTCCGACACGGGACAAACCTGGAGGGTGCTCTCGAGCTCATACTCTGGTCCCGAGATGTCACTGTAAACTCAAAGGAATGTCCTACCAAACATTGACAGATACGATATACTACATAGGTACGATCTATATAAAAAGCAGTGCGACCACAGTCTGGTAAGAAGTTCCTATTAACGAACTAAAGGGCCGGACTCGTGTTCAACACGAAAACTATTTATGAACTAGTATATGTGTCAATGTTCTTGGAGTGAGGACTATACAGCCATGTCGCGGCGCAGTATTCACCTACTGAGAAGACAAGACTGAGTGCTGTGGTGCGAAGGGTATCGGTTTTGGCTCCACATGATGTTGCAACCAGTTTATGTAGCACATTGTTTTGAGTACGGAGTTTGGGGCCAATTTAGTTAGATGAGTTCTGAAGCTGAAGGTTCTATCAAGCGTTATTCCAAGATATTTAGGT
Organism: Laupala kohalensis; assembly: GCA_002313205.1. Lineage (NCBI taxonomy): Eukaryota > Metazoa > Arthropoda > Insecta > Orthoptera > Trigonidiidae > Laupala > Laupala kohalensis. The sequence continues at coordinate 15,986 of NNCF01129873.1, read as the reverse complement.
TGCGGGTTGTATGGTAGAGTGACATCATCAAGAGTTACTCTGATAGTAGAGTGTGCCAGTTTATTGTTTAAGTGGAAGCAGGAAATTTCGGTTTTGGTTGTGCTGGGTGTATCTTCAATTCTTGAAATATTTTCCTAATATCTTCAAGTCTTCAGTTAGTGTGTTTCTCAGGTTGATTAGATTGTTATCTTGCGTGGCAAAGGCTAGGTCGTCCGCGTATGCATATTTTCTGCGCACAGTTTCGGGCATATCAGATATATAGGCATTAAACAACATAGGGGCGAGGAAGGATCCTTGAGGGAGGTCATTGTTTAGCTTTCTCTTTGAGCTTTTCGTGTCACCGAAGATTACTTGTAGTTGCCTGTTTGTTAGTAAACAATTTACTAAAGAAAATGTATCAGGCATTTTGTGATATTTAGTAGTTTGTAGAGTAAGCCTTCTCGCCACACAATATCAAATGCTGCCATTAAGTCTACGAAAACTGCGCCAGTTTTATCCCGCTTTTCAAATCCACTTTCTATGTAGGTGGTCAGGGAAAGAAATTGTTCTTCGCAGCTGCGTTGGGGTCTGAAACCAGCTTGAGTAATGAGTATCTATTTTAATGAATGCCAATTTTAAAATTTAGAATTAAGTTAATCACTACGAGTGAGTATAGATTGATTTCAAAGATGACCTAATTAATTCATTATTAATGATTTATACTAAATCACTCATTGGTATAACAATATACTCAGCATATAAACAAGTTAAATATTATATAATGTTCGACACGTTTTTGTATCATGTGTACGCTATATAATACAACAACAGAAATAACCATTCTGTTTCCTTTGACCGAATCCATTCCATTCATGACGTTTTCTTACAACTGCATTCTAGTTTTTAAATTTGAAGAATGATAAAATTGATTCCTCGTGTCAGAAGAAACTTCATAGCAGCTTGACGTTCAGATGTGTGTAGCTAATACAGCAAAGTTTCAGCTGCTGCCTTTCCTTCTTATCTTGTTTATCGTCTTTTTCTTCGTTCGGGAACTTACGTGTTTTTGTTATAGTGCTTTACCTGATGTGTTGAATTAAACAATTTTTACAGTGTTGACAATAGTTTCTTGTAAGTCATAAACATATGACAAGTTGATAGAACTTTGTCAAAAACAATTTTAAAAATAATGTAATAATCAATACATCGTAAGTGATGTGCAACGGTAGTAGATCGTGTGCGCCGTAGTCTGAGAAAGAGTGCTGCGTTACTGCGTACCGTTTGAAGGTATGCATAGAGGTGAAATAAAAACTGTCGTTTCTCGAATTGTACGTTATTGAATTCTTTAATGTAAATTTCGTTCATGAATATTTGCAGTTACGCACACCTGTATTTGTTACAAATTATGCAACATTTTTCTCGGGGATTTTTCTGGCCTATTTTCTTAAATCGAGTGACGAATCTGCTAAGTGCCTCATATTTCTTTTTATGTTGTACGTGTGCAGTAGAGGGGTTTGAGTATGGTCCTTTGTAATTTTAAAATTTCAAACACTATTCTGCTACATTCTTAGTTTTTAGCTGTTGAAATATAATTTTAAACCTAATTATGTATTTTAATCTCATTTCACTTTATCCTTTATACATAAAATGGATATAGGTAAAGTACATTCTTTTTACTTTCTCGTATACACGGTCTAGAGACAGTATTGTAACCGAGAAAAAAATCGCGAGATTTTGAAGGAAATATTCATTTTTAGTTCATTGATACCGAAATTATTTTTAATGCGACGTCCGCCTGTCCGTCCATTTATGCTCAACGATACTAGCTACACAGATGAGTCAATTTCATTCATATTTCGTATTTAGCGTAGCGTATGTTCGTTGTTGATGCACGAGCTCTGAAATGTTTTTATTTTTGATATTCATGTCATGTATCTTTTATTTTAAAATATATTTTGAAACTTTTACCACAAGCGGCTCAAAATTATTTCTATTAAGTTTGGTATAGAAGTAGGAAAATTAATTCTCTCAGCCGAATTATTACCTCATTTATTTACCCCATGGATTTCCTTTATGCACTATATCCAGAGAGTTCAAAACTATTTAGTAGTGAAAATGTACCAACCTGAGGGAGGTATCTGCTTTACAAACCTATAATCTGTAAAATAGCAGAAGGCGGCTGGCTACCTCCCTCCCTGTCACACCTTCTTTGTTCCCAAATGTCTTGACCCAAAGATGCTCTCTGACACTTCTCTTTTTGCTCACACTGTATCCTTACCCTTCGCGGTCAGAATGATTCGCATACTGGATATTTCTTAGTGGAATCTATTTTTCACTGTGTATGTAAAAGACTAAAAATTTAGATTTTGGATTCTGCACAAATTTTCAAGAAAAATTGTACCAAACAATAGCCATTTTCAAGCGATCACTCTACCTTTACTTTATATGCAGAAGATTAAACTGCTGTTGTCAACATCAATAGAATGCTTGAAAATACTTTATTCTTTGTCAAGTTAGTTTGCACACTATACAGATAAGAATCTTAAAAAGTGTATGAGAAAGCACGTGCATGAGAAATTTTCGCACATGGGTTTTAATGTAGAGTTAGGGTAAATAAGAGGGATAAAGTGATAAAATATTTCTAAATTCTTGATATATTCTTGAAATATGATTTGGAAGTGAGTCAANAACTGCATCACAGGGGGGGGGGGGGCACCTCTGCCTTATAAAATCTCTTAACATACTGAAAAAAATGAATTGGCTGTTTAAGCATCTATTGAGCCACTAAAGTGAAAAACTGTTGCAGTGGGGAGTGGGCGCTAGAGTCCTGGTGAAGGACAAAAATAACTGTAAAAAATGTTCCTGTCTGCTACTTTCCATATGATGTTTCATTTTATAATCGATCTAGAAGTCCACAAAACCAGGTCACTGGTTTCGGATGAATTTTCCAACATCACCTGCATGACAAACGCTGTTTTCAGTTTGTCTATCACAAAAGTTTGAACCACAGAAAGTCCCACAATTGTAGTCAGGGTTCAAATTATAGAAGGGTATTACAATAAGCCAGGGAATTTCCCCCATTTCTGACTTTCTTTTCCCAGTTTCTACACCTTGTGTTCATTCCCAAGAAGGAAAAAATAATTCCACCTCTTGCAATTGTCAAAACTAAGCATTAATTTCAACTATTATGCCACCAATGTTTTGTGGAATGTTTGCACATTGTAACAATATGGTGCTCTAGAAATTTTGTATATAAAAAAATTAACTGAAACATGTTAGATGAGTTTATAATAGTTAAATATTTATAGTGTATAAAGTACATCAGAAATAAATACAAAATTTCAAAAATTATGAGATATAATAAATACTATGACAATTTTTTCACAATATTATAGAGTAATGTATTGAAATATGAAAAGAAAAGCTTCCAAAGTTTTCCCCACCTCAACATTTTCTTTAATTCGAATGCTGGAGACATCTAAAGCAGTGGATGGTTGTCCATCATTGCTCTCATGACTGCTACAGTAATTTTGAATTGTAAAAAATTGAATATAATTTATGAAACGTTGGTGTGGACGCGACAACACATTTACACATTGGTAACCAAAGGTACTTTTCATTATGTAATGGATTTTTCACTGAAGTCCACTGAAAACTTGACCAAATGGTTGTCTCTTTTGTCTTAGTATTCACTAACTGTCTTTCCAAATATCAAAATACCAACAAACATGTTAGTTAAGTATTCAGAAATTTGAACTTGATATTTTTTGTCTAGTTATTTAGAATATTTTATCTTTGACTACCCCTTACTTCCTCAACCTGGAAATGTCCATGGTCCCAAACTAGGTTAACCCCCTTGGTTAGACCAGGGATGGATACAAATTAATATTTTGGGGGGGGGGAGAGTCATCACAAAAGAATATAGTCTTGGGCATGGAAGATTCCAGAAAAACACACCAACCTCAATTTTTTTTAAATTGTAAGTTTAGGTCATCTAAGTGCTAAATAAGAAGAATATCTCTAGACAAACGCCCTAAATTCGTGAATATTTTAATTCTTTTGTGAGATAGCGAAAAGTGATAAATACAAAAGTTTTATTATAATAAAAGATGCAGAACATTTATTTACCATTTTAAGAAAGAGAAAAATTTTAATTTACGAGGAGGAGAACAGAATTGCTGCTAAAGATGGTGCAGCAGCTGTGACTTTTGATAAGTAAGTACAAATGCTGTATATGGCTGGGACTGTTCCTTGCAATTGGACCCAAAATTTGAATGCATTTGAAAAATGAAATTTGAATTGGACCCAAAATTCTTAAGACACTGACTTTGGATGAATGGGCCAAAGTTTATTTAGACGAAAAATGTTCAAAAATGCCCTAACACAAGAACAAACATTTTGAAAAATTGATCTTTTTTTCAATTTTAATTAAAGCATGCTACATAAATTTTCTAGAGAAGATTATAAGACTTAAAAACTCTAATTTCTTTGATAACAATATTCTGAAACACTAACCCTAAGTTCCTAAAAAGCGAACTATGAATATTGAAGTAAGGGTTCATATTAAAACATCATATTAATAAATCAAACTCAAACAAGAAACTACACAAACAGTTTGGACTCATTAAGGATGAATATTTTTAATTCAAATTCTTGGCGCCTCTTCTCCCACTTAGTGTAATATTATGTTCACAAGCAGTTGTTTATTATTCCACCACAGACTTGTGACATTCAACAATGTACTACTATTGTTAATAAGGGAATGCTCTCAAATTAATATAATTTATATGGAAAATTTTTATACCTCTCTAGTTATCATGGCAGTAGACTGCTGCTCAGAACCTTCATTCGATAAAAATTGCTGGAGCATTGCAAAGCATCGCCAAGCAGCGATCCACTAATACACCACCACCATTTATAACCATTGGACTTCCAAAGATGACTCTCTTCCAATAAGCATATCATGTGATTCATACATACACCCACTCTCACAACCATATGGTTTCACCATTGCCACCACATTGTTGAACTGGGTAGGGCACACTGGGTGTTGCTTAATCATTTCTACAAATATACTATAGTACTAATTACCGATTAAAAATCATTCAAATGCATCAACCTTCTTGAAAACCTCCAACGTTTTTCCGCAACTAAAAACCACAGTCTATGGGACCTTTTTTTTTTGTGTGTGTGTGTGTGTGTGTATAGGGGGTCATCACCCCCATTACCTCCCCATTGTATCTGTGCCTGGGTTAGACTTGATTAACTTTTAGNGGGGGGGGGGGGTTAGGGCTCGTCAACAGCAAGGTCATTAGAACCCATATTATCAATACATACTTTACGAATCTTTTCAATTTAAGTACCATAATGTAATTCTAGATTCACATATTTATGGTAGACAACAACAGGAACTTATTTGAACCAAAACTGTAATCGTAAAGACTAATCTACGTCGTTCATTATGAAAGGCTTCAAGTCGTACACATCAATATATTTATTAATCCATCTCATTACATCAAAACTATTAAAAATAATGTCTTTTATTCTAGTAAAATAACTAAACAAGACTACACAAAGGACAATTTCAAAAAAGATAGTATTTTGATTTCAATAATAGAAAAAAGAACCAATTGATGAAGCTTATAACTAAATGGAGAAAACTTGGATTTGCATATTATTGAAATCATTTCTGTTTTTGTAATGGAGAATAAAATGAAAGTATAGTATAAACAAAGTGTGAAGTCCCTGAACAAAATGGTTTAAGGACTAAGACAGATATTTTGAGAGCTAACTAAAATAATAATTATCAAACATGGAATATAACACTGAATTCAGAACAAACTAATGTAAAAAAGATTAAATCATGGAAACATCAATTTTTTTTACAAAATCTAGAGGATTTTGAAAATAATAAGAAAAGGTACATAACAGTAATCTCACTTCAGTATAGTCCAAATATAAAAACATACAAACTCTAGTATTAATTGCACCAGATATTACTTACAACCTCAATTCACAAGTACAATCAGTCAAATTACCTTTCTTTCTCAAGAAGTATCTAACAAAAAGTGTGCCATATGACTAGAATATACTATGTACAACAGTACATGAGAAAAAAAGTCTAAAATATGCCTATCAGACACATGAGAATCTTTGAATCATTAGAATGATTCAAGACAATTGCACAACTTAATGGCTATAAGAACAATATAAATTAATATTTTTATGGATGTAATAGAGCATCATCTTGATCATCTTGTTCGTGATTATCTTTGGCATGACTTGTTAAACGTTGCCAAGTTTCTTCTTCTTGATGGCGACACAAAAAATTGCACCCATCCTACAAAAGAAAAATAGCTAATACTAAACAAATATAGTTTTCAATATGAGAAAGTAATCTAATACTAAGCACTTTCAAAAACACACATTTTCCTTGAAAGCCTAGCTATTTGGGAAAGCTAGGGAAATAAGAAATGCAACGGATAATAAGACACAATGCACTTTAACTGTAAAACAACTTACAGCCTGTAAATTGCCCAGTCTTGTCCAGAATTTATGATGAGGAATTTGTTCAAATCCTTTGGCTCCAATTATCAATCGACGATAACATATTCCAATAATTAAATAGACTCCAACACTAGTTAAAACCCTAAATTGAAAGAAAAGAAAAAATGATTCAACATATGAGAAACGTGACAACTTCATTTTGCACAAAATGAATAAATGCTTTACACACATGCAAATAAATAAGGACTTCTGAGATATTCTTATTTTAGTACCATATGGAGTCGTCCATGAATTACGTAATGCACCCAGAGGCGGCTTGTGATATGGTTACACTGTGTTGCAGGGGGACTGTGGGACAGTGGAGTGTTAGCCTCGGTGTCATGGTGTCATGTAGTGCTAAGTTTGATGGGTTATCTTTCATAACCTGGAAGTTTGTCACCCCCTTGTACTCATTCGCTCTGTGAGAGCACAGAATAACAAGGATTATACATCAGTGAATCAAAATTTGTCCTCCTGTTTTCCGAAATGCAACAAAAACAAAGGATGGGGATAGCATCATAAAATCATTTGGGGAGGGCTAAAATGGTAATTATTGTGTAATGTTATTTATAGACTGCCTCAATCCCCCCCAAAAATGCACTTAAAAAAATTAAAGAAGAAGCAAAACAAGATTCAATACTGTCAATAATCTTATAATTAAGGGGAAAGATACAATAGATAAATACAGTATATGGTTGGTTAGTAAAATATAAACCAATCTCATAATCCTATAGCTAAGAATTACATATATGCAATACAATATTACATTGTCAAAACAAAATGTCGTTTACAGGCTCTTTTGAAAATTTTTACTTCATGCTACATTGACAGACTAAATGCTCATTACTGACGTGAATTAAAGAACACCAAGAAGTAATAACTTTCGGTCAGGTGAAAATGGCAACAAGTCGGGAATCGAACCCGGGACTCCTGCTTTGATTACAGGGGTGTTAACCACTCCACCACCCGTTCACCTTCCACAACTGTACTCCGTGTCTACCCAGACCTAAACCCCGCAAAACCCGAGACACATCCCTAGACAGGAGATACATGAACCAGGCAGCACACTGTTCAGTGTGCGCTGAATTACCGATTTTACACATACCTAAGTGTTAAGATTCGTTATGCACATATTTCTTCCGTGTACCTTACATGTGGAGAAGATATGAGATAACTTTTGATCAGGTGAAAATGGCAACAAGCCGGGAATCGAACCCGGGACTCCTGCTTTGAAGCTTATTACATACCTTTACAAAAAAGGGAGACAAATGTAATGTAGCAAACTATAGGCCAATGTCACTACTCACAGGTTTCTCAAAAATGATTCGTAGCACATAAATAAATTATTAAAGACTCTCAACATAGATTTAGAAACAAAATATCAACCAAAGTTACTGTATTTGCCTTTTTCCATGAAATTTTGATTGCTTGAAGAAATTTTAAAACAATCCAACAAAAATCTATGCATTCTGCAACAAAACCAAAGATTTTTATTTCATTTTTTTCTCAAATTGTTTTTATTTGAGACAGCAGGAAAAACTCAGTGTGATAACAATTTCTCCACTACCTTTTCTTGTAAAGAATGCATACTTCAAAATTTCTCATTATGTTTTCTTTTTATCTCTTACATAAATATAAGACAATGAACTAATTGGAAAATTCACAATTATAGTTAGGTTACAAATTAATGTAGGTTTCCAAAAACATAAATTTACCTTGATTACAGATTAAAAAATTAGACCATAGATTAGTTTATCCCGCATTTTTATTGTTTAACTTGAATAAAGGGCTAATATAATATCAAACTAAATGGAAAAATGTTGTAGAGAAAAATCCTGCATCAGCCATATATGTATTGTACATAAATCAGATACTAATAAAAAGGAGTTTAATGAAGTTTGAAAAATTCAAACAGTCCCACTACAGGTCCCATGGAGTTCACGGAGGGTAAGCCACAATTTCTTGGCATCAGCACAAGGAGGGGATGTGGTTAGCATCGCACTCTGGATGTTTGATCCCAGAATAAACCCAGTTCTCATTTTACAGCAGACTGAGTAGCGCCTGGTAGTCAGTCTGACATTGAGGTATGAGGTAAATTCCCACACTTCAACAGGAATTGAACCCCGGCTGCCCAGACAACAGCTCAGTGCTCACAGGGCCATTGTGATTCCTAATGGAGTTAGATTTGGGAATTACAAGTCGGGTAAATAATGTGCTATTTTTATCTAGGATGACAAATTCTTTGAATATATCAATTAAGAGCTGCTAAAGACTTCAAGTTAAATACAGAAAGTAAAAAAAAAATGTACTTACACGATACAGAATACAGATCCCCTACTCAATCCTTCATCTGGAGCAGATGGACATATTGAACATGTAGTCAATTCAAACATGTAAATACATCCATTATTCTTCCAATGCTCAGAGAGGCCAATAAATTTCAGTAGTGGCTGCAATAAATATGGAGAAACATACTACACCATAGTTTAAATTTGAATATAGTAATTATGACACTATTTACTACATTACAATCAAATCACACCCTACCTTATGTACATCTATGTCACAATTTACTAAAATATTTGACTTTCTTGACCCTATACACGAATGTCCAGATGCATTATAAATATCACCACTTCCATACATGATTAAAATCCAAGTATCTATACACATACAAGAAATTGACTTCAATACATTGAATCAATAAAACCAATTGTCTAAAAAAAAAGTCATAAAATGACGTACATTAAATTTCAGTTTTTAATATTTTCTTACACTCAGCTTATTCTTTCTAGCACTAATACTTAAATAGCATAATAATTGTATTCATAAAGTTACGAGACCAGATGAATTGTTATAAAGTGAAAAAGTTTTTCCAAGGAATAAAATGAAATCAATACACTAAAAATGAAAGTCAGTAGAATTTAAATCTACCAGACAGAAAAACTAATTCCATTTACAGAAGAACCAAAAGAATCTTGCCAAAACAGCATGAGAGACCTATATTGAATTTTAATTCCAAGATTCATTAAATTAAGATCAGATTAACTCAAAACAGAAAGATATGAGTGTATCAAGGCAACCTCTGGGTAAAATCTCGAAACAAATTACACCAAAGAAAACTTTATAGAGTAAATATACTAAGTACAAAAATATAATTTGCAGGATTAATTGCTATAAGACAAACTGTAATTCATTACCTATAATATTAATTTAATAATTATAAGCTAAATTTTTAAAACAATCCTTGTAGTCTTTAGATGAAAATACAACAACTTAAGTTCCCAATGAAATCATACCTGTTTCAATAAAATCTGTGTCATTACTTCTTCCCAACACATGTTTTTGTGTAGAGTTTCCTGGCTGGTCAGAAACTTCTATATTGTCCAGTTTTTCAGAATTTATGTTTACAGAGTACGTTGTATCATTTAAGACAACCTCAAATCTGAAAAATAGTCGGTATAAATTAACAGTATCTAAAGAAATAAACCCTAACTACAAAAAAATTATTACTTTTGCCGAATGAGAAAAGAAATACGGTGAGGGAAAATATCTTTAACACCCGAGTCTCCTTTTGGTTTACTACGCACGCCAATTATTACCATACACATGAAATTTACCAGACATATTAAATGGAAAAGCACATTCATTTTGGTTTATTTTGAAGTATCAATTCTAGAATGTTGAACCGATCTTGACAACACCGATTTCACCAGTTCACCGGGCCTGCAGTTGGCCGCTGAACAGATGCATTCTTATACCATCGGTGTAGCCAACATCACAGATTACATTCCAGATCTCACTCTCATGTTAACGATTTGTTAAGAGTTTCCAGCGCTCCTAACATTGTGTACCCGCAACTACTCTCCAGATTTGTTCTACAAGCAGCTGCTAGGGCGCTTGGCAGTTCTCGGTTTTCTCCCAACCCTACCACTATACTCAAAGTCACGATCGGTCACAATACTTTGCCTAAAATTATTCAATATGACTGCCTCTACGAATTGCCAACCTCTACGAAACAGATCCTTGAAATTCACTCGAGTGCAAGTGACGGTCCACAATGTCATTCTCATCAGCAGATAGTGTCAGGTTGAAGCGTCCCGCTACATCTTTCACTTACGACACACTAGGCAAACCGAAGTAATTCGGGAAACCGTTTTCAATAGAATGGGCACTATTAAAACAGAAATAAGAAACCTTACTCCTCAAAATCATGTACCCTGAATTTACTCTCAAGTTTTACTTTTAACTGACCGAAAATTTAAATAAATTAATTACTACCACAAATGTTTAGGAAAGAATGTGGAGCAATTAATTTTTGATGGATTGAAGATACAATAAAATCTTAAGTGAAAATAGTTCTGAACATTTATTCTACAATCCGGTAGATGACAAAAGCATTGATAATGCACTGTTGCACTCCCTTAGTATAAATTGTAAACTTCGATCCTTCATGAAGACTAATTAATAGATGGCCACTAAACGTAAACGCCAACTAAATTGAAACGGTCTTGTTTGTTAACACCGAATTACCGAAGTGCNTCGTTCACGAACACAATACTCGCAATAGGAATAATATTCATCGCCCTAGAGTGTCAACCACTCTTTGCCAAAAAGGACCGCATCATTCGGGAATCGTTCTATATAATTCCCTGCCCAAGAATATAAAAGATATTATGAAATTGAATATCTTCAAATCCGCGGTTAAAAACTACCTCCTGCACCAGTGCTTTGTAAAAGAATTACAATGTAGTTTCTTTTTCAATTGATTTTTCCATGCCCTAAATTCCCGTGAGGTGTGGGAATCTTATTAGTTTGTTCCTTTGCATTCTTCCCACGCCCTTCCTTTCGGATGAATCCGAACACCAACGTCGCGAAGACCATGTAATTTACACACGCACTTCTATCTCGTGATCAGACTTCGATAGGTGATTTCATTGGGTTGTAAAACTAAAATGTCAAGTCAGAAGGGAATGCTGAGCAGTTCGATGGGAGATGACCTCGTGTAGAGAAGCTCAAAGTTTCAACTTGGAATTTGGGGTTTCTAGCACAACACACGAATTTTGAAAATCATGATTTAGCAATCGAATTATACAATAGATACTCTGAATGTATTAGGAGAGACGAACATAAGACACACTTCGGTTTTGCATGCTGAAATAAGAACTTCCAAATTTCTGTGACTCAAAAGCATCATTTCACGTAAAGTAAAAATATGATAACTCATTTTCATTATTTCGAGAATTCAAAATTATGCCGTCACAAAAGCGGCCAGCTTTTTGAAATTTTTAGATTATTTTCTTCCAGAAGTTCAAACAGCAATCTATTATCTCATAAACGTAATCTATTAATCCTACAAGATGTTTAAATCAATACGTAGTTTAGATCCTTAAAGGCAATTATGTACATTTTAAAATCTCCTTTGTTTTGGGGGTGTAATACACAAAAGAAAACTAAGAAAAAACTTCNTAAAATCTCCTTTGTTTTGGGGGTGTAATACACAAAAGAATACTTTTCTTGAAAACTAAGAAAAAACTTCAGTTAGAAAGCAAAACTTCGATTCGCAAACTACTAATTTCTACGACATTATGTGTTGCATAATTTTCGTAATGGTATAAAAAAAATTATCCTTATTCCAAAATAAAAATTTGTCTCGTATTATTTACAGTTCCAAGTTTCATATTCTAAATTATTTTCATCCATAATGGAAACCAACAGGAGCATAATATTTTACTGAAACTTGATTTATGGAGCTGTAATGTCGTGTAAACACCATTTACGGTACATTCAACGATCTTTTAATGTAGGTGTCGCACCTTCTTTTGCTCATGGTCTCACAGTTNATGGAAACCAACAGGAGCATAATATTTTACTGAAACTTGATTTATGGAGCTGTAATGTTGTGTAAACACCATTTACGGTACATTCAACAATCTTTTAATGTAGGTGTCGAACCTTCTTTTGCTCATGGTCTCACAGTTCCTTTACATGCCCTACCAATTTAGATGAAAATTTAAGAATTAACCATAATATACAAATTGATAACAGCGATAAATTTTCAAATGGATTCTCTAATACAGAACCCTATTTTTTGACTGTTATATCCCTCATTCACATTGTTAACGTGCATTTAGTGAATAAATGAAATGGAATCTTGAAAAATCACGAACCGGGTATCTTCTGTTTTGTGACATAATCGCGCCCAATTGTAAACAAGGAAATGTCTGCCAATCGACTTCTTGCTCTGGAGATATGAAAACATTTCGTGAGTGTCTGACAGAAGGACTATTCCAAGCGCCTTCTCGTAACATCGTACAACCTACTGCATCAAATTTCCTTAGCGAAAGAAGTTACGTAAGAATGTGAAGAGGCGATTAAAAAGACGATGAAATTTCTGGATGTAATATTACGTCACGATTTTCAGCTGCAACAATCCAAATCGAGAAAACATATGACCAAAAGGTCTGAGATATAAGTTAAATTTTACCAATCAAAATAACCAAAGCTATATCAATTATGTATAAAATACAAAATAATTGACAACAATAATATATATTCCATTGAAACGGTAAATGAATATGTTTTAAAAAGATGGATACAAGGAAAATAATTCCAGTGAACTGACTTAATACGCAGATCAGGTTCATTTTGTATTCAGAATATTCAATTTCTTTGAAGCAAAGCGATAAAAATAAAGACAAATAAATGAATAAACTATGGTGAAAGAAGCAGTTGTAAATCTTATTCAGTCTGTTTTAAGAATGAATTGAACTTTCTATTAGATGAGTAGGAAATAAATACTTCGTGCAGGTAATGGACTGTAGAAGCAAGGTCATATCCTGTACTTGATCCTCGTCATGAAATTCAATCCTTCCTTCAAATCCAGTCTCACCTGTCGTCCTGGATTGTGTTTCAAATATTAACATTCATGACCTCGTCACCTCTGTTGTTTATCGGCGTCTAATTTCGTGATTTATTTGCTGATACAAAGTTAAGGTCGTAAACATAGTGAAAGGAAGTATCACGTAACATGAAAATTCTTCGAGGTAATTTTCTAATTTCAGAGCTTGTTGAGGAGGTTACTATATAATATTATTATATACTTGTTATTCGAAATGGAACAAAAAATCTACTGGTTCTGAAATTTTAGACTCATTATTATAACTTTCGGTCACATGAAAATGGCGAAGAGCCAGGATCGATACCGTGACTCCTGCTTAATCGCATGGCTGTTACCACAACATCATTCGTTCGCCTTCCATAACTGTATACCCTAGATCTATTGTTTACAATTACCGTTATTAATATGTCAAATTAATTAATCAATATTAATATGGGAATTAACGATTAATCGGGGAATACATTTTATTGAAATAAATTTGTTGCGTTGTACTTATTACAATCAAGCAAATTTTAACGATAGATTATTTTTTCATTAATAAAATTGCATGCATTATTCTGTAAAAGCAAGTTATTAAAACTTTATTAAATAAAGTAACTGAATACTCGCGCGCTGTACAAAAAAAACTTTAGAATCCTATCACAGCATAACAAGATAGATGTATTGATAGTTAAATGATCGTCCACGTAGGTTAATCAGTGCGAACCAGGTACGCTGAGTTTCTCAACCTATGCGTCACGATACGTTGGTCGTAATGTGGCACTTCAACATACTGTTCCTTTTTATTATTAATATATCTCTTGTATTTATTATTATTATTCAGGTGTGTGCCTGGTATATTGGTCAGCTGCGGGAATGATGTTCCAAGCAGGTGTCCCTATATATAGTTATTGTACGAAATTTCTCACTATGCTGCATGAGAAACGGATTTCTGCGTGACAGTTACCGTTGGTTACCAAACTGAGATTTTGTACAAGTTTCTCTAAAGCGTATTATGTACTATTCCGGTTCTTGAAATAGTTATGGAAACAATTTTTGTGCGAATTTTCCAGTGGTGTTGAATTTGGAATACTAGGTTGCCGTATTTCCTGATTTTCTCTGTAGAGATGTTTTGAATATTGATATTATTGGGGACGGCTACATCAATGATGGTAATTTTATTTCTTTCGTCTATAAGAGTTACGTCAGGTCTGTAGTGTTCTGTTACATTTGCAGTTAGTATGGTTCTGTTGTAGTTGTCATTCTCAGGATTCAGGATCAGTTTTCCGCGTCTGTCACTTTTTGTGGTAATAATAATAATAATAACAACATCTACCTGTGTGGGTGCTAGACTCCCATAGGGCACCTCCCCAGGTGGCAGATAGGGCAGACGCTCATCCCTTGTGGGTACCGGGAACATCGAATACTCGGGATGGACCTCACTAGTTAGATGGTAGACTGTTGTCCTAACAGTCATCCTGGGAAGCACCATCACTGCACTTAGGTGCAGGGCAGGCTCCTTATCCAAATACATCCATATTTCTTTCCTTTCTTTGAAACCCTTTCTTCCCGCCCTTGTCTAACTTTCCCTTACCATGTCGCCAAGGTATGGTAACCCTGTCAGAAGAGTCCCTGGTCCTCCAGATTGGGGGAAACCCGGCTGTAGGTATAAAAAGCAAACACCCTTTCTTGGAGAAACGATTACGGAATAGAGTTATTTTGATGCCGCTGCCAGGGGATCACCGGGGCACGCTTGGAGCTAGCGCTGGGCGTGGCAGCATGCGGATCGCTAATGGTGCTTCGCTGAGCAGGCGGGCAGGCACCGGGGAACCCGAAATTACTACAGCCGCAAATGAAGATAGCCAGTCAACATCTGAAAGCGTACCTGCTGAAACTGTTTCTCGGGGGGAGGGGGTAACCCAATTTTACTTGACACCACTTTAGTAGGGAAACATTGAGTGCGTATGAAATGGACTCAAAAGATCAATATATTTATCATGCGCACCTATTTAGAAATCACTAAACTCGAGTCACAGATGACAACATATGGCGATAAATTGCATCAAGCTTTCAAGGAAAAAGTTCCATCTATAACAGTAAATGCGCAGAGAACTGCTAACCAGTGAACAGCTATTGTAAGAAATAAATTGATACCTGTCGCCATTTTAGAAGAAATAAAGAGGGGTGTAACTAAAGGAACCAGAATTGTAGGTCTCATCACAGAGATAGCGAATTGGAAAGTGCAAGTGAAGACACGGTAAGTGTGCACGAAAGCGACGAATTTGTAGAAAACATTAAGTTTATGTTCAGGACAGCTGTACAAGAGTATAGGGGCACAGATCCAACTAAGAAACCTTGNCCTAAATACTTGATAGAAAGGTGTTCTTTCGAATAATTGCAAAACCTAATCTATTGCACTACTCCTACAGCTGCCAGGTGCAATGGTGCAAACATTCTGGAGATTGGGGAGAGGGGTAGACACTGTGATGGAAAGATACCTACATGTGAAAGAAGACTGATCCGAAAAAATGAAATAAAGAGAGCTGAAATTGCCCGTTTGCTTCATTATGACAGGGGATGTCCT
>NNCF01129872.1:15359-28705 GCA_002313205.1 Laupala kohalensis | reverse complement strand
AATATTAACGCAAGCTAAATCAAGACTAGATATTGAGGAGGATACCTGAAATAATAATATTTCATAGTCAGAAACTTGACTAAAGAATAAAAATAAAATTACTAAGAAATACAAAGAGATTAAATTAAGTGAATAAAAAATAAAGCAGAAATGCAAATTAGTTTTCATTTAAAATTACGTTACTGAAAACAATGTTCTTTATGTGGTATGATTTTTATATGTGCTGAGTTAGAACAAAGGAACAAGAGGTGAACATATTTAGGTACAAATACAAAAGATATGACAATGTTTTTTAATGTTNATTTAGTACCCGCAATGCAAAAAAAGGTAAAAAGATGATTTATCATGGAGTGAAATACAGAGATATATAATGAACAACATCTAACCCATTACTGCATACAAAATCCATGTCAAAGTTATATCTGATTTCATTTCACATATGAACACTGGCCATAATCTTAATTATAGAATTTATAATAATCAAATTTAAAAATACCTTATTAAAATTTTCTATTAAACAACTATTGATTTCTTCCTTTTGACAGTTGAACTTCTCTTCAGAACCTGGAACACTCTCACAGACAGTTTCCAGGCTTGATTTCAGACTGGACAATTCAAATTCATCAACAGTTGCTCTCAGTGAAGATTCTTCTAATTCAAAGTCATTCATGGTAGAATAAAAGGTCTTATGCAGAGGTTTAAAAGCTTCAGCAGTTTTCTGAAGGAATACCTCACATATTATAACCCACTTTCATACAACTTAAAGTATTACATCCACATGGTTAACTATTCACAAAACTTGCAAATATTCACCAAAGGATTCCTAATTCATTAATAATGAAATGAACCAGAACAATCATTTGTCAATTTAAAATTTGATAATAAATTTAGATTTTTGTTTAACAAGGTTCACATTATCTTCAGTCATGCAATATGGTTGCTTGTCCAGTAGAACAGTATTTCACCCACTTTCCGGTGAATTATTCTTTTAAATATCAAATGAGAAAATAAATAGGATGTCTTCATGACACATGATGAACAAAAGATACACATTAATTCACTCGAGCATCTACAAGTTTAATGCAAAATTATACTGGGGAAAAAAAAAATATGCCGTTAACTTAAGTAGTGTCAATCGCTGCAATCACATGACTTGCATCTTCCTGGACAATGTTTGGGTAATGCTCAGTGATGTTGACACTAATGTCTACGTCGACATACATGTGGAGCAGTTAGAAATCTCTCATAAATTTCAAATATATGGTTTGGTTGTCTCTTACAAAGGGGTTGGTATGGAAAAAATGAAATCTACTGTAAGTAGGTATTGTAGAATCGGAAAACAAATGAATTGTTCCAATACTTCTTTCTCGGGAACTTTGATATGGCCCATAGTAAGCAGGAATCTGTTATAAAAAGGTTATAACTGCAGTTCTCACAGAAATTAATATTCTTAGTTTTCTAAAGTGGGGCAATGGAAAAATGACTATAACATTATTTTCCTACAAAAAATTTTCATTACAGAAAAAATAGCACCCAAGTTCAAGTTTTTGTTTATATATATAGCTTGAAGGAAAAACAAGCCAACTTTTAATGTTTACAAACAGTTATAATTAAAGTTTCAAAATACTTTGGATTTGAAGAAAGAGTGATGCAGTACAACTTTTTGGAATTACGTGATGTATTTGTCTTAGTAACATGAGACTTTGCATCACAACAGAAATAATTCAGACTTCTTAAGTGTGTTGCCTCCTTTACAACCACAACTTCATGATTTTTACAAATCATTTCTATTTTAAAAAACAAAACTGACTTTAACCATGTTCCAAATGTAGAAATCACAGAACAACTTGAATCAAATATTGAAATCTTGTCACGTGACTAACTCAACCAGAAAGACAGCAGAAAAAACTTAATTAGCGAGGACAAGAAACGAAAACACAACCAATAATATCAAGAAAGAAAAAACAAAGATTATTTGATCAGAAAATAAATTTAGCACCAAATCTATTATTAAAACTAATTACACAGATAAAGTACCTTTTCTTAACAGGCCAGTAATTCACAAAATTAATAGCAAAGTTTATAATGGATAAAAAATATTAGAAATTAGTAAAAAGGAACATTTTTAGTACATTAAATTTGGACATATTGAAAAGTCAGCAGTAGCGGCATATTCTTGGTATAAAGATCATGGAATTGATGGAAAAGTAAGACTGATGATGAACACTGGAGGGCACTTTGAACTGTTGGTATGGAACATCTGTTCATTCATATATTCAAGAACAGATTATTAAATTTTGAAGTTCCATCGGAGAATAATTTGATTTAAAAATTCATCCACCTGCTCATTCCAGAGGACCATCGGATCAGCAGTTGGCAGAAACTGAGGATGGAAGCAATAGGTCCCAAAACTAGTTCATGTTAAAAAAGTAAGTGAACAACAAATTATTACAATAATTTATTGTATTGAATCCACTGTGAATTCCCGCCATAATTTACACAGTAATTTTGAAGGTTAAGAAAGTATTTTATCTTACCTTTCCTTAATTTTACTTTGCTATTTTACCTGTTTTTATTAAGCATTATATATTTTAAAACCAACAAGCCATGAACAAAAAAACTTGAAATAAATCATTATCTTAATTTGTCGGCCACACACTCCACTTAATCATAAAAATAAAGTAGTTTTGGAAGCTGTTGCTTCCAACTGCAAGTTGCTGCTTCCATGCTCCCATGTCCTTGAGGACGGAAGCAACAGCTTTGGAAACTAGTTTATGTTTATAAGTGGAGTGTGTGACCGATGAATTATTACATTAATTTATTGTAGTGACTCCACTGTGCATTCTTGAAGTAATTTACAGTGTAAAACACTTTAAATTTTGTAATCACAGAAATATATTACAAGACATTAACAATGGATGAAAATCTTACAGTAACCATTAAAATTACTGCTTTATACTTTACAATTTATAAACGAAAGAAGACAATAATTTAAAGCAAAGATTACTTACCCTTTTTGTGTTTTCTTTCCATTTTTCTAAACCATCAACTAATCCACCTAAGCGACAAAGAAGTTTTTCAATGTCATTCGTACCCACAGCTACTTCTTCTAGATTTTTATTGCAAAGGTTGAAGAATGCTTGCAAATCTTTTTCTTGTTGTTCAATCTAAAAACATTACAAAATATTAAATGTCAATAAAAAAATTATTACAATCAAATAATAATATTTTTAGAGTCTAATAGAGAAGAAAATTATGAACTCTTTGATCATGAGTAATTTGTGAATGAAAATAAAAGAATTGACTTACCTTGGCTGTAATATTTTCCAGTATGATTTGAGTTTCTCTGGGAATGAGAGAAAGAATTTTAGACATTTGTAGTTGCTGTTCAAGAATCTTACTAAAACATTCCTCAAGTCCACCTGAGTCTGAATAACTGGCAACAGTTGAAATTTCATTAATGGTTTCAACTTTATGTTGAATGTCAGTAACCTGAAAGCAAAGCAATAATAAACTTAGAAAGTATCAGATCTGAAAGAACATATATTTAATACAGAAATAGATAAATTAGCCAACCAGATCAAAGGATAGGCAAATTATTGAGTAAAAATAACACACAAAAAGCAAAAAGAGGTTCTAATTCACAGCAGCGATCAAAAATGGGATAAATTTAATTCCTCTTCTTCTCTTTTTTGACCACATAGGATCACTATAGTCAGTCCATTATCTAGTCTTCTTTGAAGGCTCTGTTTGGGTCTTGCGGTCCTCCCAATACTTTTTCATATGCTCTGATCTTCGAGCTCTTTCTTTTGTTGAAAATATCTGGTTTGTGACTTTGTTTCTTGTGAGTGTGAAGCGGATATTCTTGATTTTGTTTTTTAATTTATTCTTATCAATTGTGTCTTCTGGTGTAAGGTCAATTCATTTCCTCTGACTTCTCTAATCCACCTGCATCCTGTTGTGGTATTTTTTGACTTGAGATTGCACTGTACCAGATGTTTCAGAAGTCCTGCATTCTCGTTATGTGTCCAAAGAACCCGAGTCTCCTCTTACACATGGTATCCGTAATGGGTTCCAATTCTTTGTACACGATTTTGTTGGGTAATATCTGCCACTGTCCGCCTTTTTGGTACTTTTCGTTGATGCAGGTTCTTCCAATTCTTCTTTCCATCTTTTGTAATTTATCAGTTTTTGATAACAAATAACCCAGTAATTGAAAAGGGAAGAAAAATGCTTAAAAACACAGATTATATTCATATTTATTTCTCAGTATATCAGTGTACTGAATCGTAAGGAAAATGACATTTTAGTGTGCTAAGTCAGCCTCCTGGATTAAATAACCGAAAGTTCTAATGTCGCGAAAACTCAAGAGAAAAAATTTATACAATGCAATAAACATACAAGTATAAATGAGCTCAATCAAATTTGAAATATTATTATTTCATCAATTTTATACCTTTTGAGAAGACACAATACACAATTCTTTCTTTCAACAAAAACAAACAAACAAACAAACTAACAAAAAACAATAAAAATGAAATAGTGATTATGTAAATATTGAAGCTAATGATTTTAATATGGTTCCCAAAATGATAGAAATAAAAACTTGACTAGCTGGTGTTCTGTTTTCTCAACACTGTCCAAAATGGATGAAAAATCAACTTTCTGTTTGACGACTGGCATATTTCTGTCCAAAGTGCATGAAGGAAATAATAGGTAGAGGATCAGTTCATCTCACATTGAATTAATTTTTTCAGACGAGATACATACTGAGGCAGTATTTCTTTGAGTAGATTTACTAGATCCATAGTTGCTTGGAAATCTTATTATGCAACAGCCATCACTCCATAAAAAAAAAAAAAATGGTTGAAAATGAGTAGAAACAAAAGTTCATTCCAGGCAACTTTCATTCTTCTTTTTTGGTTGATGAATAACGCCAAGTATTTTGAAATAAAAGTTCTCTAGCTTATGTCTCCCATTCTCACACAGTACAATATAACAAAATTTTTAGAAATACAATTCTCAACTAGTCAATGTAGTATTTATTATTACTGATCTGTAAAAGTTTCTTACCAAATTTGTGTTCGTTGCACACATTTTGTCAACCATTTCACTCTGAGATTTCAGAGCACTCTCCATTAGACGACTTGTTAGTTTACAGTGGTTGTTAGAAACATGGGCATTTATTAGTAAATTAGTTTTTTTTTCCCTCCACGTGGTCATATGCAGTTTGTACTGTTTTTTGACAATAAATGTATTTATTTAGCCTGTTCCTGGGAGAACCAGTTAAATACTGCTTCGTCACGGTCATTATTTACATACTGCTTGATCAATGTCTTAGTAATTAGTTTGCCTGGCAACATCTCCCTTCTATCTTCCCTGGCCCACAGTTTTAATGATGCTAATGTTAGAGCTCCCAAGAAAATCACAGTTGCTTGCTCAATCACATTATCTGACATGGCCTGAAAATTAGACACAAAATTAGGGGTAAAGATTTAAATACATAAGGTGCATATAAATAATAAAGCAACATACGTGATTGTTTTAACATACCACTTTAGAGCACTGAATATTAAATTGTGTAATATACCGAAACACTTACTAAGTTAATTTCAATTCATTAGTTGTTCCCTCGCTTAATACAACTAAATAATATTTGCACTAAACATCATAAAATATATTAAAAACTAAATTTTTCGTAAGCAATTTTGTACAGGCTTATTAGGCCTTGTCCCTGTGAATATACACTATAAAATATACACCCACAAAGGCAACAAGTACTGGCAATATATACCACAAAAAGTTTTATCGTGTTAAAAAGTTAAATATTGCTAATACTGAAAGCAAATCCTTTTTTTTTAAGATTAATCTAATTTATGATATACCAATATTTACAAATGTAGGCATTAACAAATAATTATATTACTATTTAGTATTTATAAATTTATAATTTTTTTCTGATACATTTATGTTATTTATACTTTTGTGTGTAAATTTTGTAAAAAACATTGTATTATAGGGCTTGTTGCCTATTGATCTTTAACATTAATAATATCCATAAACAAACTTACAGTGAGATTTAGCAGATACCACGTAGAAATGTAGTTTGCCCAAAAAAGCTCTTCGCCAAAGAAGCATGCGCAGAAAACACTCTACTGCGTGGACTTGTAAGCAGAAGCTAATAATTTATGTATGTTACACAGTTCATTTGAAGCAGTTTAAAGACGCACTTTGTTAAACCATTTGTGATGAAAGACAGGCATTGCCTGTCCTCTACAATTGGATGACTTCCTGACGAAAGACAGGCAGCCCCCATCCTGTACTTTTGAGGTAGGATTTTGATTTATTTTTACTAGATATTTTTCATGTCTTTATTTCTACTAGTTGTCTGAATTTTTCAAAAGTTTATTATTAAATATCGATAGTTCTCCACCAATATATAATATTATATTGACGTTTGAGTAAAGTTATTGTAGTGTGTCGTTGAAGCATGAGATCATGGCGGAATCAAGGTATTTATGGAATGAAATGTCATGGGATCTAGTGAGTTTGCGAAATGGGTGATAGAGGCTTTGAATAAAAGTGATGAAGATTTGGGCAATGTAGACACAGGTGATACTGACGATATTTGTAGTGAGAGTATTCAGACAATTCCAAAGAGTACCGAGAACATCATACGTATTTACCCGAATATAGCCACCCCCTCTATTTTGGGGGGCAAAAATTTAGAGAAAAAAAATGAAGTTGAGTAAAATCAACTTTCTAAAATGTCTTTCTTAAGGGAAATGCTCATTCAAAATTCCATGTCAAAAGGTTGGCACTGGTAAGTATAACCAAAGTACTTTAAATCTAACTGATGCAGTTCTACTTCTTCTCTTGACATCGCCAGATCCACACGGACTTTGGCTCTACTTCAAATTCTCGTGGTGCTGCTTTATTTCTGAGTGACTGAGCATTATTTAGAATTTGCAAGAAGAAAAAAAGTATGTCTGCTGAGTATGGTAGACCTCAAAACATTCTTCTAAATGAAGAGCATCACCACACATTTTGCACTGCAATACACTTTCACTTCTTTCCCTCCACAACACACCTTTTCATTGCACTTTTCTTTTTGTCTATATTGGCTATATACGTTGGAAAATGTGCCCCATGTTTTGCCTGAAGTCACAGAGTAGTGGAGTTTCCAGATGGTCGTCCTCTAGTAGAATATTCTGGCAATTGACAGTTTTGCAATAGTTGCTGTGCAACATACTATCTGAAGTCAGTGCACCCAGATTTTTTTCCAATTATCTTCAAACACAGAATAAAAAAATTAAACATACGCACATCAAGGAGATAATAAAATATTTTCCTATATCCCTTCACTGTGGGCAACATGACGGGAAATATAGTGGTTATTTGGTCACAAATCATTGCATCCTCTCCACACGTGGTATTGAAGGGAACATTTATGTTTCATCACCCAGCATTTGTCCTTTCTTCAGTCTCATTTTATCGGTCCTCTGTATATCAGCTGATTCTTGTTTTGTAGACAGAGAATGATCATCCTTGTTGTCCTTCCATTTAACACACAGCATGTTGTTCATAGCCCATACATCACGTTCTCCACATTTCAGGATGTTTTTATTAATTTTAAGGAATGTTTCTTCTATTCAGTCTCACTGTGACCTATTACATTTGTTTTTCTGTCTGTCTGTCTTGTAATAATCTGGGGAAGAGTACCAATTATGTAAAAACCAACTGTACAATCTTTGTCCAACAATGGTTCAAAGATGTTTAGCAACACATTTGTGCTTGCTGGAAGACTAGGATCAATCACATCATCACCTATATAAATTTTGTCAAACAAGCAATAGCAAGAACTTGATTTGCAAAGTTAGTATAATAATAATAAATTTGTTTTCAAAAAAGCAGTACAAACTGCGTATGACCATGTGGAGGACAATAAACTAATTTACTCTCCGGAAGCAAGCAAGGAACCATCTCATCAATTCTGATCAAGGGACCGAAGACAGAGGCGGATTCAAATTTTTCAGCAAAAATTCCTAGATAAGAGAAAAAGTTAGCTGTGAGTTATAATACTAATAGAATGTCAATATGTTTGTAATTTAACACAAAAAATTTATTTTACACTTACAAATTATTATCAAACTATAGATTTCACTGAGTATAGTGTTTAAAAATCATAAGAATTGAAATAACACTAAATTCACAAGTTATTGTTACAATTAATACGCCCCTAGACAAAGCCTAGAGAACCTGTATAAGAAATTTTATACTTTATACCAAATCTTGTCTGCTTTGATCTATTGCACTAAACATATGAAAGACAACATTTAAATTACATTAGACTTTCATCTAAAGCTAAGTCTTCAGTAGGGAAATACAACTCTCAAAACGTAGACGAGAAGTGTTGAATGATAGGTCTCATTTTTCTTCAGTTTATCACTATGGTCTTCATTGTTGTCATTAGTGAAAAGTAAAAATTGTGAGATAATTTTGAACTTTCTCTACTCATTGTCTTTCAAAATTTTAGTGTCTTTTAACATCTGTTTTTAGTCCAGTACAACTGGATTCCTGGTTTCCGAACTCAAAATAACTAAAACAAAATAAGCTTAAATCTCATCAAGCGTTGTGTCAATCCATTTTTATTATCTTTCATCTTCTTTGTTTTTTCATTGCTCAGCTGCTTTGCTGCGTAAGCATTGCTCATTAAAAACATTTCCTGAATAGAGGTTCCGTGTATTCTAAAATCTCTGCAATTCTGTGGGCAGCTGTGGGCTCCTTTATACATTCATCCTCCTCCTAACTTCTTTACTATTAATAAATAGCTGCTGAATAACTGAAATGCAATAAAACTGCTAAGTTTGCTGCTTATCTGACCACCCTCTGCATCATGGAAAGAACCTTCCATGATATATTTTTGTTAAGAAGTTTTTTTCTAATAAAAACAATAAAAATGTTAAACACACAAGGAAAGTATAATCAGGCAGATCATGTTAACAAAAATAACTTTCTCGATAGGAAACCGAACCCAGACCTCACATGTATTGAGACAATTGAGGATTATGGGTGTCATTTCCATAAAATTAAGAATCACTCCTTAAACCCAGACACACATAACACCACATCACCACTCACACCCACCAAATAAGCAAAATAGCTATGCTTGGAATTATCATTCGTTATACTAATGTTTACAGAGCAGTGTAACTGAGTAAATAAACCATTGGATTAATGCCTTTATGAAAAATATTTTTAAAATTGAAATTGGATGATTTTGTCAGGATTATGATATGCGAGGTCATACATTGGAACTACACTAAATTTTTTTAACGATTGATTGAAAATCATATGACCAATTTGTGAACCAGATATTATGATTTAAAGGACACAAGTCCACGGCACGAGCACCACTCGTCATATGATGCAAATGGGTTAAAAGACATGTCCAGGTGCAAGAAAATAAAGACATTTTGTAAATAAGAGGTAAATTTTATATGTTCGAACAAAATTTCATTTCACTTTATCAGTTCTCATAGAGTGGAAGTTGATGTAAAAGAAGCTTTTCCTAATGCTATTTAATAGGAGTTTGGCAGGACCAATGACATCAGTTCATTAATCAGAGTTCTTGTTTAGCAGGAGTTTATAGGGAGAGGTTTTACTGTACTATTGCTCAATCAGGCACATTTCCCATACATCTTTTCTAGTTGGATATCACATTTCTTTTAAAAATAAAAGACAAGGTGGAGGTTATGTTGCTGGAAGCAGCACTCACTGAAGGATATACAAAAAATTGTTAGGATTCTTTACCTTTCGGACAAATATCACAATGTTAGCAAGACATTTTTAGTATAGATTAAACAGTTTATTTCTTTTGATTTTTCATGCTTGTGAAAACTCAGCAAATCTAACTCATGGAGGACTGGTACCTTTAAATAATTTAAAGACATGCAGGGATATTTTAGGACCATAAACTTGTTTCCCCTAGTGTCTCTTTTGAGAGGGTTTCACTGTAGATATATCACATATATTCTGACTCATCTCTAAAGTTAGTCTGATAGTCGGGACTCTAATTTGGTGAGACACAGGGAAGGCATTTAGCAACAAAATTACAAAGTTTGAAGCTTCTATCTTGGACTTCGAATTTTGCTAAAGGTGAA
The DNA here is from genome assembly GCA_002313205.1 of Laupala kohalensis. Lineage (NCBI taxonomy): Eukaryota > Metazoa > Arthropoda > Insecta > Orthoptera > Trigonidiidae > Laupala > Laupala kohalensis. Next base: position 18,542 of record NNCF01129872.1, on the reverse strand, counting down.
TATGATGATTTCAATTTGAAAAGGGTGGACTTTGTGACAACATTGGTTGGGCCAGAGTGGAAGGAGTATCTTTCCTTTCAATTTATTGCACAAGGAAGAAACAAACTTACGCAATTCCTTTATTATACTTTCATGAGAATGTATTCTCGCTTCTTGAAATGATGTTGAAACCTCCGAGACATGAGCTAACTTCTCCTTAAAGGTTTCAGCAAAAGTAATACAAACAGCAAGATTTTTATCTTCCAAGCTCCTGCAACAGAAATTTTTTTTTTCTAAAATAAAAGCTAACTCAATGTGCACTACAAAACACCAAATAAATATGATACATAAAAGAAGTGAACTGTTAATTTTATATTCAACCATTTAAGTAGATGTAAATTTATTTGTCACAATATTTTGACTTATTGAAAGTCAGCATAGATAATACACCAGTGCACCAAACAAAAACCACTAGAGAAAATCAGATCAAGTACATAATTTCTTTCCCTGCGTTAAAATAAACAGAAAATTCAAAATATAAGACTCTTCAATATATAATTCAATTTATTACTCCTCGAGATAAGAGAAGGTAATCACATTCTGACATAAGTATTTTCAAAATAAAAAGTCCCACCGAGACATCATTTTCAGTTTTGTTCATGAATAAATGTAAAATTGTTTGCTCTTCCAAAATGGTTGTAGGCATATGAAGAATTTATTTCTCACTTACTAAATGAAAAATTCTTATATTCTTTGGTCAGGGACTCAATCCAGTCTCAAATCACAATAATTTTTACTCAGACTAGAACCTTTACTTCAAACATTGTAGAACCAATATGTTCAAGATAAAGAAAAATACAATTTAAGTTGTTATTAATAATATATTTCAAGTTGGAGTGTATTACAATTAATTTCATTGACAGAACACTCTTCATAGTTTGAAAAGGATTGTCAGGCTATGCCTAATTTAATGTAAATCCTAAGTAAATGACTTTATGTTTGGTATGAAAATTTTACAGTTCAATTCATATTGATAATTCATTTATTTATACATTTAGATCATCATTCATATTTTGATTTGGTACATATCCCTGCTCACTGCGTGTTCTCATATTATATACTCACCTCTTCCTGCACAAGGTATTGTGCAACAATGAATTATCATTTGTTGCAGAATCAGCCACAGACAACAATGTCGAAGCTTGTTTTGATAATTCTTTTTCAGTCTCAACTCTATGCTTCAGAAGGAAAATCTGCTTTTGTCTATCAACTTTTGTTTCTTTCAGTAATAATTTTGTATGATGCAAATCTTGAGTATACTTCTCAAGAGACTCACTCAACTGACTATTCAATTCCTGAAAAAGAATTTTTGAAATTACTTTCAATCTAAAAAATAGTATTCAGATCACAGTGAAGTATCTCATATTAACTAACAACAAAACATTTTGCTCTGGTATTCCACATGTACTACAGCTTTTACGTAATTCAGTCAGATGACAGGATAAATGAAGAACATGCTCATAATGAGTGTGGTGGGAAGTGTCACTACTCTTAAGGGAGCTCACAAATTTCTTAGGTACTTGCTTTTATTGTGTACACAGTAAAGTTTTAATTGTGATGGTAATTAAAATTACTCATCATTGCAAGATAAATTTAAGTTTTTATATTGTTGCTAAAAAGCATCATCAGTAGCATTCACAGGAAAAATATATATGCATGAAAAAATATTTAAAAAATTGAAAGTAGATCATAAAATAAAATAAAGAAAACAAGGAATAATGCATGAAAACTAACAGTGCTAGCAAGCTGACAAAATAATGTATCTGGGATGGAGGAAAGAGTTAGCAGATGTGCAGAGGGTGCCGTACGGATGTCATTATATTGTAAGTGAAAGGGGGCTGGAGAGGGGTCGGGGTTTTCATGAACTGACATCAGAAGATGGGAAGAATTTGTGTGAAGGACTAAGGTTTTAACTGTTTGAAGTAGGGTGGTGTGTACTGACACACAATGTAGACCCTGGACATTTTTTTCTACCAACATCATTTATTGTTACTAATACATTGATGACATAATCACTCCATCAACAGGAACATAAAGACAACTTGACATTTGCACTATATTTCTCAATTCTCTTCACCCTAATATAACTTTGATCTTGGAAACTGAAATATGAATAAAACACAGAGTGGGATTCATAATTCTTACTCCACTTACACTTGAGTAAGACTTGAGTGAGGATCTAGGGACCATTCACCACTTAAGGGACACTCATGAAATGTGACGTTATGGTGTTCTGTTTGCAACTTCATTTTAGATTGTGGTTGTACGATAGTGTGTCAGTCTCGAGTGATTCTTTATTGAAACTTGATCTAATTGTTTTTATTCCTTAGTCAGTACATGCTTTATATTAGTAAGTGTCATTAGTTTATTTGTTGTCATTATTGTTGTGATGATCATGGATCACAAGTAGTTGGAATTTACAGATCATGAAGAGAATGAATTTTATTATGAAGAGGATGAACACTTACCAAACAAAAGAACTAAAATAATATACTTTAAAAAGTAATCAAATGATACGGTCATCTAAAATAACGAGGATATGTAAATTCTTTGAAATTGAGTGAAAAAATTTTAAAAATTTGAACAAATCTATATGAACAAAAATAGTAACTGATATATCAACAAATACAAATGAAATAAACATAAAACATCTACTCCGTCATGCTTTTAAAAATCCTCTCACAACTCACAGCAACAATATATAAATCTTAATCGACTACTAGCAATTGTGATGAAAATATCCTAAGGAAATCATAGGTACTGTTGTTTTCAGTTTCTGTGACTATTTCACAAGACCGTACAATGCACACACAAATGTATAGAGATACTCGCATGTTTTTCTTCACATCATCACTCGCTCAAACTCTGAGGAATTAGAAAATTGTGAGAGTCTAAAATAACAACTATGAATCCCTTCCATAATTTCTTCGACCTCTCTCACTCTTTGATAAACAACCACCACCAGTTTGAAACATCCAGAAATAACATTTTTTTCAGACACCACAATTCACAAACCCACACTCACTTCCTCACACAAAAATGGCAATTTCCATTCCATGGTCCATCATTTCATCACAACTCCACTCTTACCAGATAAGAGCAGAAAAGATGTGGACACTAAAATGTATAGCATCAAACAATGGC
>NNCF01129872.1:0-13460 GCA_002313205.1 Laupala kohalensis | reverse complement strand
TATGGCTAGATAGACCATGAGGTTCTACTCAGTCAATACATAATTTCTTTTTTTTGTCATTTATGAGGTGAAGAAAGCTTGTTTGTTAATAACAATTTTTAAATAGAGAAAACCTGTTTTGACAAAAATTACAAAAAATGGATGAGAGTACTTAGCATTAAGTGGATCTAGCCAAAGAATTTATCTGAGGAAGGTTATCTGATATGTGAGAAGTGAATAGCCATGCCAAAGATGTAGCAATTTCACCTATATATAAACAGATTAGTGTGAGTAATATGCAAAATGATTCCAAATAATAAATGAATGGATTGCTTACAATGTGTGAATGAAGAATTACTAATATAAATTAATTTTATAATTTATTTATTGTAACTGAAATAAGAAATGCACAACTTAATCTGTTTATCTCCATCACCCTACAATTTTTGGGTGGAACAATGCCTTCCAAAATAAACAAACTCTTATACTTTTAAATCTTACAGTAATCTCAATAGAAGAAATAATTATGTCTCGAGGTCCTGGAAAGGTTCCTTCTTTTGGAAATATTATTGTAATGACGTCTTGCTACCCACACACCTACATTTACCTAGGTTCCCAGAGTTTCTCTCTCTCTCGCTGCCATGCGATTTAAATAACTGAAGTCAATGGACTTGCAGGGTTACTAAAGCAAACCCTCCTACATTTTCCCCACAATAGGCAGCAATGTGCAACTCTAGAGGTCCAAGGGTTTTGAGATATTGTAAGGAAGCTTACTGACCATTCAAATGTTCCCGAGACCTGTGGGTTTTGAGAAGACATTATTTTATAGAACTTTCATGTGCAAGTCACAATCATAGGGTCTAGCTGGTCTCATAACAGGTAGATTGCATGTGGAAAAAAAAATCCAGATTAACCTTCATCTTCCAAATTTTTAAAACTTTTGATATATCATAGTGACTTTTGACATGACATCTGTGATCCATAAGTTAAGTCATTAAATACAGAAAAATGTGATCAAAACATCAATACATATTAGTAAAATAATCTCTAGTACTTATCACATGCAATAAGAATTCAATAAAGTTAAGAGTTAAATCACAGCAAATAATAAATATATCACTCACTGAGTAATTGCAGATGTATTATATAGGAGTTCATTAGGTTTCATCCAGCTAGAAGCCCAATTAAGCATAAAGACAACTCACCTCTTTCTTTTCCACGACTTCTGCCAGAGATTTATTGCTCAGCAACAATTCTGATATTTCTTTTGTTTGAGTCTGGATTTGTGTCATCAAACTCTTATAATTTTCTTCAGCAAGATAAACACCTGATTTTTCCCTTGCAGCAATTAAATCTGCTTTCAGACGATCAATTTCCTCTTTATATTCCTTATGGATAAAAAAAGTCCTTTTAATATGTTATTTAAATTGTGCATAAACATTTACAATCAAAACCAATAGTCTACAACCATTTCAAAGTAGTGATTATTCCTTGGCAACTGAAAGCCTTGCAGGTCATATTTATTTCTTATTTGGATATAGTATACCACTTNCCTTTTCAGCCGCATGCATTAATAAATAAGGACAGAATGACAAAATCATTTATAATGAACAATCTGTCAACATCAGACAAATTCTTCAAACAATTCACAAATAAAAGAAAAATGCAATAAATATATTTTTGCATTGTTAATCAAACATTCAAAAATTACATCACTCAAAGACAATGGTCACTAAGAATTGATTTATTCTACCACATCGTGGGTATTAATATACGTGTCAATAGGTCCGGATTTTTTTAAGCTCATTTTGCCAGGCGTCACCTGAGTTGTTATATAATTTTCTATATTCATGTTAATTTTCATATTTCTCGACTAAGATGACGTTAAATTCTCAGTTTTCTTTTTATCAAAAATTAAATACCAGTAAGAAATCCTACAAAAATACTGTTACCGTATGGCAATGCATACATGATTACGAATTATTTTAAAATCCAGAAGAAACAAAGTAAAAGTCATCTTACTTTGCTTTGAGAAATTAAACTTAAGAAAGAAAAAAACATGAATGGAAATGCACTGTGTTCATTAGTTTATTGTGTATTAGTGGTGGTAAATTACTTTATAGTCCTTAATGTGGTCATACGCAATTTGTAACCACTCTCTTGACCGTAAAGTATTAATCTATTTATTTATTTGTCAGTCTATCAGGCTTGATGTTGATATAGAATCTGCACTCAATATAGCCAACTCTTTTACTTCACAGTCATCCATAAGGGTAAGGATAAGGGTACCTAGGGTTCCTTTGCAAGGTATTCGAAATGGAATTCATAGCCAACCTCAGGACAACTAACAATACATTTGCTCTTGTGGCTCTGTTCTGTTCTTTCTGCATCGAGCATGTGGAATGAATATTACCTTGTGTCCTTGTTTGTTGTGTCATTAACTTGCATTTCTTTAAAGTAAATAGTCGCTTTTGTGACTACTATTAATATATATTTGGATATTACTTCAATTTTTGTGACAATGCTTTTCAGCATTTTATCATACACACAGCTTAATAATATTTTGTGATTCTTTTTTAAGTGATATTTGGAGTTAGTGGCATCAATCTCGTTTTATCTTGAAAGTGAATTTCTATTATTTTGCTTGGAATAATAAGTGGTAGTTTCCTTTATTAATTAAGTTCGCCTAAGGGAATTGTACTAAGGGAATCCAACAGTTTTATCAACGCGTTTGTCAGCTACCAGAGTGTAGAATAAATGTTCAGATCTATTTTCACTTAAGATTGAATTGTACCTTCAATCCATCAAAAATTAAGTGTCCCACATTCTTTCCTAAACATTTGTGTTAGTAATTAATTCTATTTATTTCAATTCTCGGTAAGTTATCAGTAAAACTTGAGAGTAAATTCAGGGTACATGATTTTGAGTAAAGGTTCCTTATTCCTTCTTTAATAGTGCCCACTCTACTGAATACAGGATTCCTGAATTACTTCAGATTGCCTCATGCCTTGTAAGTGAAAGATGTCATGGGACACTTTAACCTCACATTATCAGCTGATGAGAATGATCTTGTGGACCGTCACCTGCAAGTGAACGAGTTTCAAGAATTTGTTTAATAGAAGTAGGCAATTTGTGTAAGGCAGTCATATTGAATATTTTTAGGTAAAGTCTCATGACTAAGTATAAACATTACACATAAATAAAATAAAGCTGAGAGTAAAGACCTCTGAATCCTTTGGATTTCATTTCACTTTTAGGTCATGTACCTTAAAAAAATGTTTTTTTCACAACCTTTATATAATTTTGATTCAGTCACATGTGGAGCTGACATAGTTAGTGACCACCATCTCTTAATGGCTACGATGAGGATAAAAATCAGAGGTACCAAAAGGCAATTTGAAGCAACTTCCAAGAGATTTGATACAGGAAAAGCACGAGAGAATAAAGTTAGAAGTCAGATCAGAATAGAACTGCAAAATAGGTACCAGTCTCTCAGTGAGCTTTATACTTCGGACACAAATGAGAGTTGAGAAATAATTTAAACACAAGGGAGTTGAGAAGAAATTTAAACACTTGCTTGATGTTAGTAAGGACACTAGGGTTTGGAATAAAAGAAAAGAAAGATTGGATGTCTGATACCTGGAACTTAATCGATATCTCTTACCCACAAGCATTCAAGGTTAGATAAGGAAGTAAAGAACAGCACTTGTAAAAACAAATTAACATGGGTAAATGAATTGGCCAGCCAAGCTGAAGAGGCTGCCAGTAAAATTAACTTAAAAGAGCTGTACAGTATCACCAGACATCTGTCAAGAAACAAAAAGCGCTTGTCGTACCCTACAAGGAGTGACGATGGCATTCTTCCTACAAACGAGGAAGATTAAATGAGACGGTGGGAGAAACATTATGCAGGAATTTTGGACCAGGGATATATGACAGATTCCAGTTGAAGCTGAATTACAAAATATTAGATAACTATCCAAATTACAGACATCCAAGAGTATCAGCACAGACCCCTCAAGCATAGGTGAGATCCATAGGGCCCTAAAGCAGATCGAGAATGGAAAATCTCCACGAAAAGATAATCTGTGTCCACAAATTTTAACTGCTGGCACGGAAGCAGTTGCACTCATACTGCACCCTCTTTTAAAAAAGATTTGGAGTCAAGAGAAGATCCCATTAGACCGGAAAACTGGTTTAACAGTTAAATTCCGAGAAAAGATAAAACAAAATGTAAGAATTGGAGGGGCATATCACTTCTGTCAATTACAAGCAAAGTATTCGGCAGTCATTTTGAAAAGAATGGCACCTGCACTAGAAAAGCGACTAAGGGAAGAACAAGCAGGATTTAGAAGGAAAAGAAGCTAAATAGGTCAGATAAATACACTCCGTCTCATTATAAAGCAAAGTGCTGAGTGGAAAACTTCTCTGTATTTAACTTTCATGGATTTCGAGCCAGCATTCAACGCTATAGACCACGGGAAAATCTTGAATGTGCTTAGTAAATATGGTGTACCTCAGAAAATAGTAAATATAATTAAGGACATGTATACAAACTACACCTGTCAAATAGTTCATAATGGAAAGCTGTCTCGTCCTGTAAATGCTACAAGAGGTGTCAAACAGGGCTGCATACTGTCACCGTTGTTGTTCCTCCTCAACATGGATGATGTGATGAGACAGGTAACAAAAAAGGGAAATAGAGGCATTCGATGGAACGTAATCGAAAGGTTGGAAGACCTTGACTATGTGGATGACATCTGCCTCTTTTCTATTAGGCACATATATACAACGGAAGATCTCAGAACTACAAGAAAAAGCCAAAACCGCTAGACTAAAGATTAATGTAAACAAAACACAGGAAATGTGCTTAAACAGTAAAGCAATTAAACCCCTGAAACTAGAAGATCGTAATATCAAATAAGTTAATTCGTTCATTTATTTAGGAAGTGTTGTAACAGACTGGAAGTACTTCAGAAGATGTCATTGCAAGAATACATAAAGCCAATTCAGCCTTTTTTAAGTCTCCGAAACATTTGGTACAACAAATGTATTTCACGAGACACCAAATTTTTAGATCAAATGTCAAGACAGTCCTCTTGTACAGAGCAGAGACCTGGCTAGTATACTCAAGCTATCAAGAGTTTGGGCACTAAAAATAACAAAGATGGCAGACTTGAGTGGTGTATCCACCAATATTTTAGAACAACCCCACACTCGTCAAGACGTGGATTGTCGTTTGATATTAATATCATCTTTTGGTAGCATTTACATATACATTACAGGTGTACCAACACTGGAAACAACAGACTACCGTAAAATGAATTTAATTGTAAGTAAATTAAAAAATTAAGATTTCTTTGATAATTTAAGCAATGTATTTTATAAATAGGAATGTAAATTTTTTGTTACACTACAAAGGATAAAACAAAGAGTATTTTAATGACTTGCTCTCCTAGAGGTATTTTGTCAAATTTGGTGTTAGTGAATACAACATATACGACAAAAATATCACTAACTCCAGTAATATACGATAAAGGGGGAATAAATTGTGTAGGTTGGCGGTTCTCCCAAATTTGGTAACATTTCAGATGGCAGCTACACTATAAATAATAACATCAATACCCATATTCAAACATTTATAAACCGTTGTTTACATAGAATTTTCAACATACGGTGGTCAGAGAGAATAAGGAATGAAGACCTTTGGAAACAAGCTGGGGAGATAGCCATCACCCAACAAATACATAAGAGGAAATGGCGATGGATTGGACATTAAGAAAGCCAGCAGATGCCATAGAAAGACATGCGCTCAAGGGGAACTCACAGGGTAACAGAAGCAGAGGTCACCCACAAGGCACATGGAGGTGGACAATTTATGAAGAGGTCGGGAAACCTCGAAAAACATGGAATGAAGTGAAAGCTGTTGCAGGCAACAGAGTCTGATGAAAAGACTTTACTGATGCCCTATGTTCCAACAAGGAACCACAGGTTTAAAGAAGAGAAGAAGAAATTCTAGAAAAATACAATTACTGTATGGTAATATGTACATAATAACAAGTTATTTTAAAATCCATGAAGAAGAAACACACACATCATAAATAAACACAGCTCAGAGTAAAGATCTCTGAGTTCTTTGGTTATCATTTCACTATTAGGATATGTACATTAAGCATATTTTTTTTCACAGCCTTTATATAATCTTGCTTCTACAATTCAGTCACATAGGTTATATATTCCATGGATTGTCTGCCTCGTGTAATGAAATCCAACTCTGGCGGACACATTACTAAGCTTTATAGTCAACTGTCATGCGAGTAAAGATTTACATATAATGATTAGCAGCCAACTTTAATTGTTTTTCTGCTCTTGTAATTCATCAATATCAATCATACTTTGCATTTTAATTGAAATAACCTTTAAGAAGTTTCCTTTAAAATTCCAAATAATTTCATTGATTCCCTTTTGTGATTTCCATTCAACAGACATTCCAAATACTTCACTTTTATTAGTATAGATTTACACGCATATAAACACACACAGTATAGGCAATCTGTTTGTTTATGAGAAAATGTATAACAGTACTTATATATTTATTTGCAGGCCATTGTGAAGTAAGCAGCAAGTCACATGCTGACCTTTTACCCAAATAGTACTGAAGTTGAAGAATTTTTTTCAAAATAGTCATTATTATTCCTATAAATCATCAGCAAATATTTAGAAATTATGAATACAAAAAAAAAAAAAGCCTTGGTGTCGGAGCTACCGAGACCAGAAGCACCGTCACCACACATATCACCACTAAAATACATTGCAAGCTTGTAAGACGACTCCAGACAGACAACAATGCTGTATCATAATATTCTTGAAGTACCATAAATTTTTGATAACAGACGCAATAAAATGCTTGTTTTGGGGTGCACAATACACAACTATTTGTTGATAATCTTAAAGTACTCAAATATAATAAAAATGACTTTTGAAGGTGCACATTGGAAGAGAAAAACAACAACCTATATTCGGGCCATTACAGTACTTCGAAAGTTTAACAAATATTAATCCTACCTTGATAAGAGCAATTTTCCCAATCTTTTGATTAACTTCAGGTTTATTCTGAATGTTTTTAGCACGATGAGCATAGTCAAGAGTACTCAAGGTTTCTTCTAAACTGCAATATGAAGGTGATTCTGTAGCTATAATGCAAGTCTTGGTTCGTCCACCTAAAATAAATAATTTCAGATTAGTTCCATCATTAATTGAATGGGGTTATTTGTCATACTGATGAAAATGCTACCCATTCAAATAATTACTCAANTCATACTGATGAAAATGCTACCAATTCAAATAATTACTCAGTGCACAGTTTATAAAATCTTTTTCCAAAATATGAGACTTCCTATAAAATTTGAGAAATTGAATATTGATTTCCACTACTTTTTTAAAATGAACTTCTGGAGGATGTTGGTAACATTGAACTAGTGAAATCAAGACACCATAGCTCTCACTCTTGATTTAAATAGGATAAGCAAATTATATTCTTATTAATTTGGTTTTCATTCTGGTAACATTTTAAACTAGCCTTTTTAAACACAATGAAAAGTTATAGCATTAGTTTCAGAAAATGAATCAAAATGTACAGAATATAACAAGTTGATTATATAGGTTTCAAAATTTCTGTTCATTTTGTACAAGGGTCCATGAATTGAGAGGGTATTGTAAATGGTTTATTGAAATATTGTCTCTATCTTACATGCTGTGCATTTGCTAGGTGAAGAAAAGGAGAATGTGAAAGGGGGGATCATACCTAATCTAGAGCCTCTTATGATACTATTCTAGCATTCCCCCAGAATGGATCCACAAAACTGAAAGTTAGTCTCAAAATCTAGCATTTGATTCATTCTTTTCATAGTAATGAACATACTTTCCCACAGCAACTAGTATGCAATTTTGAGCTACGAGTTTAACATCAACAAACCTTATCACTACCTAAATCTCTAAAAAAAAGTATGTTTTGAACTTACCAAGAGATTCTTGTAATAAACGAGTTACTTTTGACTCTCTGTATGGCACATGAGGAGTCCTCTCTACCAATGCTGTAATCACTCTACCGAGAGTGAGCAAAGACTGATTTATGTTCCCAGCTTCACGAGCTCTCTTATCTATAGCACCAGAACGACCGATGTTCTCACTTCCAGCAAGGTCTACCAAATTCAACTTCCCTGTAAGCAGGACTTCTTCGCCTTCTTCAATACCAGCTTCTTTAATTCTCACAGTAATACTAAAAACTGTATGTGATCGACTGAAAATACGTTGAACGGAAGATTACAGTGTAAAAGCATACTTAATGCAAATTAGATTAATGAAATACAACTAAAAGGTACAGTTGAAGGAAATACAAAAATGTAGTGAAGGGAAAGAGAAAAAATTTGACATGCACAGAGATCCTGCAGAATCAACAGTCAACAAGTTGGTAACGATTCGCTGGAAAGTATCGGTGTGAAAAACTTATTTGAAGCCTCGCATCCCTTCCTGCTGAACTTGCTCTCTACACAGCCAACATGCATTTTTCTCTGCTCGAGAAACAAATCAAAAGAAACTAAAACACTTTGCATTCTCAAGTACCCTTAGATCCTGCTCTTTAAGCATTTATATAATGTGTTATCTGAGCTACAGAAATATAATAGGTATTCATACAGAATTCTATACAGATTGAAATTAGTATCAGAAAATGAAAAATTTTCAGGGGAAAATTATCTACACAATACAATACCTTGACACAGCATTCATTAATGTAGATGCTGTCTGATGTTTTCTCGATCCTCTGTCCATAATGGCATAGATTTCTTCTTTACTCCGAACAGTTAATTCCTCTAGGCCATTAACTATTACAGCTCCTTTCTTCGTTGCATCTTCAAACAATCTGTACAAGAAAGTACCAATATATTATTGAAAAAGTTACATTAGAAATATTTTAAAATCCTTCATGTTTCACTCAATTACTAAAAAAATAACAGAATTTCTAGCACTCTGCTTATCAGATATCTTGTTTCATTCTGTCATGGTGACACACCACCCATATCTGAGACTAGAGCAACCAGACCTGCAGAGAGATGTATGTGAAAACACTCACAAAGACTCCACACAATACCATATTACACTGAAAGGAGCATGTAGTCGCCAAGTCGAGACCTGGTGTGAAACGGGTCTATCAACATTCAAACTTTTTGAATAAAATGTTCCTATATTCATAAGATACACTCCTACTTGCAGCATTAGCATCTATTCTCTGGATACTGATAAGTCAAATTTTAATTTTCTACTTACTGAACAATTAAATATTAAATAAGTGTTCAAATACCAAGAAATAATTAGAAATTGCTGGCTCAACTATGAAGATGGAAACAATGAGGGTAAAAAGTATTTGTAATACAACTAACAGGGTTCTTACATAAATCAGACATCAGTCACATCACGATCACCGCTCATGAATGACGAATACTAATCTTGTTAATGATGTTTAAGACTAACATCTCAAATTTCAGGAAACCAGTGAAAAGGCAGGTTTGGATTCACATATTTTGAAAATATTTTACTGCAGTTATTGAGATTTTTTAGATACAAAAGTTTCAGTACGAATATATACATATATTATATTAGTAGTGGTGGCACTTCACAAAATACTTTATGATTAAATGTTATTTTAATTTTTTCTGTAATGTTTTCAAGAAGAGGGTGCAGTAAGAACCTTCTTAAGGAAAGTGTTTCATGAAATCTATTTTTCCACCAGAACTTGGGCACTATGGTAAATGTATCACACACATTAAAGAAACAAGAATTAAATAAATAATGAAAGACTTACAAAACAAAAAAAGTCAAAACATTGTAAACTCTTATCACAAAATATAAATATTATTTGTCCATAAAAGGTCACAAGTCTTTCATTATTCATTAAAATAGATTTTATAATGGACGTTAATTATAGTAAAGCAAAAACCACACAATAAATTTTAGTACCAAATACATAATGATTCAAATTTGCAGATTTATTTATAACACAAATATTACAATTCTGATACAACTCAGTAGGATAAAATTAATTTACCTTATTTTATTATTATCATCAACAGGAGATAGAAGATCAATAAGCTCTTCATTGTAAATTTCTAGGTAAGATGCCTTTACAGAATATTCAGCATCTAAAAGGCATAATTCATCAAAGAGGTGCCCCAGCGCTCGAGGGATTATTCCAGCATGAGAATCCTAAAAAACACAGGAAAAAAATTCATGTTGAAACATTTTCTCTTACAAAAAGCAGCTAACTTGAAAATCATTGAAATTTGAAAAATAGACCACTTGAAAATCAAATGGACACTTATCAATCAAACACTTAATGAATCCATATCAATCAAACAATATAAATCCAAATTAGTGCCTTCCTATATTGGTCTTCATGAGGGTCAAATTAAGGAAGAAATCCATAGATCATAGGTGGCAGAACAGATAATGAAGTAATCAAATGTATCCCGAGACAAGAGTTACTAATTAATATGACATTCCCAAAAATATTAGAAAACTTGAGAGACTGTTTCAATATTAACATCACAAACTTAATTATATTTACTACCCAACATAAGAATTGATAAAATTGACTAAACTGACAACGAATTAAGAGGAAAATGAAAACCCTTCTCAGGACAATAGTATCTTCATACAAATAAGGGCTTCCTTTACCACCTCTAGTTAAAGTTCTAGACACGCGTAACCGCATGACGATCTCTGGTCAACAGCAACTGTAAGTCAAAGTGGTGGTCACCTTGACTGCAACTTCATCCTCTGATTAATGATTTATCAGGCAGTCATATCAAGGACTCTGATATCGTTTGAGGTTATGTTCACTTGCTTGCTTGCTGATTGCTTTCTGAGAGTAATTAAGCTATCAAACATAAATAGAGAAGCAACCTGAGTTTTTTCTTGACAATTTAATTTTGAATCAAACTAAGGAAGTTCACGTGCCACAAAAGAGAAAAAAGCAATTTGAATAATAACCAAATATAAATATAAATAAATATTATGTTTCGTCTCTAATGCGAGACATCATCAGGTAAGATAGTTCATTGCTAGCAAGTGAACATTCTTCATTTGGTTCAAAATTAAATTGCCTTCGAAAATCTGATGTCGTTTCTTAATATACTGTGTATTCAGAAGAGCAGACTTCAAGTGACATGATCATTATATGAAATATGCCAATTCTCCACTTGGTCATACATACTGTTTCACTGGATTTTTGGCAATTAAAATATTAATTCAAAAGTACTAATACAAATTTACCCATCCACCAACTGGTTCTTGGTGTTATAAAACCTCTTACTTTATGCGTAAAGGCTGTTAAGTATTTTTCTTATTATACTACTGTATTAAGCTATTAGTAATATCAAGAAAATTACCAAATGCCCCATAAAATAGGAATTTATTGTCATAATGAAGGCTATTCAGTGTACTAAATGTATGGAATAATTTCGTCAGTCCTGTGTTGAGAGAACTGTTCTAGCAAGTGGTCGTATTGTAGCATGTTGAGGTAAATATGACTGTCCATATTTTATCACCTAATTCTAGCCTGACAAAATCAATTGATGATGATTATGTTAATGATCTAGAAATCTTGATTCAAACTCTAGAATACTATGGAAAATGGACAAACGTTTAAATACATGACAATGGCAGGAATTTCTGCTGAAACGTTATGAGATAATAAATAATTGGCTACAGAAAAAGTCTGTTATATATCAATATAATTTAATAAATAAAAACCACTCTTAGTTATAACCAAGTATCTATTCTCAAATGAATCATTAATGTTGAGTAAAGAGTTTAATTGAATCAGCACATTTTATTGAAAATTACTTTCTTGGTGATTAAAAGAAATTAAAAGAAAGGAATGTTGACATCCACTCACATACCTGATCATTTAATAGTTGTTTCTGAGCTTATAGATAGAGGCTTAAATTTACTATTTAATGTTAATAATGATACAGTTCAATGCTATGGGAAAAAAGTATGTTGCTATTAAGTCTAGGCAACTTAGATTTTCTCTCTATCATCTGAGGATGCTCATTAGATTTATAAGAATAAGAACTTAATAGGTGGTGGATGTTTAAGAATTACCAGTGACTTGACTATATCTCAAATGGAAAATAATGTGGTGATCAAGGAGCTTAAACAAAGGAAAGACTGGAGAATCAAATCAGTGTGTAAAATTCACACGTGGAATACCAACAATTGTTCAAGATTCTAATTTATCTGGGAACAAGGATTGATTTCAAAATAATGTTATGAATATTTCAATTATTTATCAAAATATCAATAGTATAGGGCAAAATTGGGTGAGTGCAGAGGAAGTGTCAACTGTGTTTTTGATTTTGATTTAATTATTCTTAGTGATACCAAAAGAGTATTCAATGTTCTAAGTGATACCAAAAGAGCTGAAATTAGTTAGAAAGAATATAATATAGTACAATGTGATTGCTCTAGTCTTACAAGTACCAAGAAAACTGGAGGTGGGATCTTAATTGCTGTTAAAACCTTCTGAATTTCATAGGCTTGCTGTTAGTTGATAATTCTTTCTTTTTTTTATTTAAGTTTTCAATTATAATGATTTTTCCTACTCAGAGCTACTTAAGCAGCTACTTCATCACTTTCTGGATACTACAATGAATTACAATTAACATTCAATCTTCAATTGTGAATTATTTCAATAGTCATAACTGTTAACTTGTATTAATAGATAACTTAAATATACACGCTTCTAATATATACTCTTAATGTATAGATGATCATAATGATCACAGTGTTCGTGTAGCTGCCAATATCATGCCTGACTGGTTCTCACTTCTTAAGCTTACACAAAATTCTAACAAAGGTAATATATCAGAATTAGTAATAACTAATGCTGATGTATAATGGGTGATATTAATGTAGACCCATTTATTGACCGTCATCTTTATCATGTAGCTTTATCACATTCCCATAGAAATTCTATCAGCAAATCAAAACATTTGATGAAGTACACAATTTCAAAAAATTTGATTATAATGCTATTAAAGATGAATGTAAGAAGTTTGCGATTCCTACATATATAGGTATTAATATAGACTTTGATGCGCTTGTTAGTGGTGCTATAACTAGTATTTAATGTAAAATTGATAAATTAGTGTCAAAGATAACTGTAAAGTCAAATAAATTTCCTCTATGGTTTTCTGATGAATTAAAAATTGCAATTTTTAATGAAAATAAATAAAATAAATTATTATATAAATTAT
This sequence comes from Laupala kohalensis, assembly GCA_002313205.1. Lineage (NCBI taxonomy): Eukaryota > Metazoa > Arthropoda > Insecta > Orthoptera > Trigonidiidae > Laupala > Laupala kohalensis. Next base: position 165 of record NNCF01129872.1, on the reverse strand, counting down.
TACTCTGAAAAGGACAATAATTTATAAAAAATTGGAAGATCACTTTGTAAATCTTGGGAATAAAAAAGAACTAATTAGTACACCAAGCATCATAATCTGATAATAGTAAAAACTTCTACAAATTTGTAAGTACATTGGTAAGTCATACACCGATACCCACACATG
>NNCF01129868.1:242574-256009 GCA_002313205.1 Laupala kohalensis | reverse complement strand
TTGATGTCTGGGTTGTAGCAGGTGTTACGAATTTCCTCCATCAAGGCGACATTGACTTCCCTTTTGATTTCTGTATTTACTGTTTTTTTCTTGAATTGTCCACAGATTTATCACAAAAAAAACACACAAAAATACAAGTCACAATTGTCTTTTAGTTTATCCATAGCAACTCAATTTTTGATCGTCGATAAACGAAACCAGTTGTAATATGGACTTTAAATTTAAAAATAGTATTTATTTAACTGGAATGGGCAGATGTTACTCAGTGGCAGAATACAAAGAAATGCGAAAATAGATATTACAGAGAACTGAAATTAAAATTTGTTAAATAAATGATTAAACTAATATTGAAATATAAATTATAAAAACATGTGTCCATGAAACGACTAAAACAATAATTTTTTAAAAATAATTAATTATTGCACATTTTACGGCTTATGACCCGAACACTCGATTTCCTTCTTTTGTCCACCTCACTTCACTTTTCTTCATATTTCCCTTCCCTCCCTTTCTAACACACGCATTGCCTGTTCTCTCTTCACTTCACCTCCACTTTCTTCACATCTACAGTATTGCACCCTTCGTGCCAGAACTTGCCCAAACCCTGTGAGTAGATGCAGAGCTTCAAATCCTTTCCACAACCGATGCAGGCGTTTAATTCCAGTCTCCAATCGTTGTATTGAGAAATGAACTACACAGTTTCTCAGAGTTTTTTTAAAATGAGATGTCAAGGGATAGAGATTTGATTTGCAACTAATCAACCATATATATGTTAGTGGATTAAAATTACTAATATGAATATCAGTTACGCACCGCGTGTTAGTCCTCTGTTGTGAAATCGGAGAAACTATTTGTGACGTGAGTTATAAAATTTGCTTCACTCATTAAAAGGTCTTTTCTTCTTTTCTAAAAGTCTGTTAGGAATAGGTGTCCCGTCTTTTACCTAAAATAAATAATTTATGCTAAGTAAATAGAAAATCAATGAAATAGCGCTAGTCAATGTTCTGAACACGGTTTTGTGTCATGAAGTCTGTTTTTGGATAAAGTCAGATAATTGTTGATTCAGAAATGAGGTAACTTGAAACACAAAAAAATTAATATACTTTTGATTTTGAAGCAGCAATTTTCGTCGGTATTACATATTTGTCAATTATTTACGTCACATCAATTTTTATACACATTTACTAACACTGAATACTCCGAGGTCTAGGAAATTAGAATTAGTGAAAAATTTAGTAGACTTTCTAAATTTTCGTTCACCTCGGGTTATTTATTTATTTTTTTTAGACTTACTCGTCGTAATGAAGAACGCTGGCACGTATGCCCAGTCAAATTAAGTTCTGTTTTAATGAGGGATGTTGTGTGAAATGTAGTGGTTGCATATGGTAAATTTCTTCTTCTTCTTCACACCAAGAATTGTTTTGTTTTTTTTGTTTGGAAAGGGACACAGATAAATGAAAACGAAGGGAATATTCATGACTCTTAATTTAAGTTGTTTATTGCTGAAATATATATTGAAATGAGTGTAGAAACGTAANTTTTGTTTGGAAAGGGACACAGATAAATGAAAACGAAGGGAATATTCATGACTCTTAATTTAAGTTGTTTATTGCTGAAATATGTATTGAAATGAGTGTAGAAACGTAAAATAGTAATTTATATCCATCTGGAAGAGATAGTATTTTATGAAAGATTATAACAAAATGTTTCTTGAGTGGTTCCCGTAGAAGTTCTGTAGTTTCAAATTTGGAACAAAGAAATCGTGTATATAATATTTTGAATTAATTTCAATTAGATATTCGATTTTGTTACTCCTTGTTTTTAATCATTAGAGAAAGAAAGTGTTGACTAGTTATTATTATAAATATCAATTTTTTTTATTTTTGACATTACATTCTTAAAGAAAAGAAAAAATTAGTATTAAAAAACTGGTCAGAAAACAAAACACCCCCCATGGGACTTACATCTAGTAAGTATGTGTTTGGCAAACATGGGGTCCCGAGCTGAGTCTGGCATTACTTCCACTTACTTATGCAATGCTCCTTCCTTTCTCTTTCCTGACCTTCCTTGGTCACCTCTTGATCTTTTCGATCCCGACGCTAGGATATCTTTCATTTTCCTCTTTATTAATTTTTCTTTTTTTAATAATGATATATGTAATATTTTAAGATATGATGATATTTGAGGTTTGAGTTTTGAGTTGTAATTCAGGAGGGTTTTTAGTGGGTATGTTTGAGTCATTCAGCGAGTCCCACACGCAGGGAAAGTCATATGGGCTCTCCCTATTGCGTAACTGAATTTTCCCTACCTGTACTGAATTTTAGAGCTCCAATGACTTTTGATGTCGACAAGTCGTAAAACCCCACAAAAAAAAGAAACAAAAATTTGTAATTTAAAACAATAGTTTAGTGGCGCTTGCAATAAACATATTCGAGTGTTGGATTTGGAAATGCGGAAATAATAATTCCTGTAGAGCACGTTGACTATGGAAGTTCTTATTGAAGTATTTTGGACGGCGGACTGTCTCTGTCGACTAGATGGCCACTCGCCTGCAGGATTCGCTCTATTTCTGTCGCGTCACATTGCAAGGCCCTCGACACGAACGTGACAGCACACCCGCAGTGGGCCATGATCACAATCGACTTGCAACTGGTGCGAAATAGGATGGAATACGTCAATACGAAGAGTACAGGGGATATAAATCGGCCCAAACCTAAAAAATAATACGAAAAAAAAGATACATAATGTTTGAAGATTGTGGAAGAAGGATATGTGCAGTGCGAAATACAATAAGGAAAATAATTAAAAAGGCAAAAATAAAACAGTAGACCACATTTACATCCCCGTGGTGGGGATGGACACTAACGTGGCAAAAGAGATGTTATGCGATTGACTAAAAATTAATATCATTAACATTATTATTGTTTTTATTTTTCCCTATTATAGAAATGGTAATGAGGGAATGGTTTAAGATATGACCCCCCACCCAAAAAAAAAAATTAAAATAGGCAGATAAATAAAAACAAATTACCTTGGTTTTGCCGATTTGGCGTTAGCAGCAAATTACATAGATGAAGCAAAAACACAGATATCGGAATTTCAAAACATTGCAAATAAAATTGGCCTCAAAAAACAAAAATTATGCTCCAAAAACCAACATCAGTAACAGAAATAAAGAATTGGTACCTATTACTGATACCATGCGTTAGAGGAGACTGGGATTCGAGACTTCTGAAACAACTGGTACATTACAATCTCAAGTCAAAATATACCACAACAGGATGCAGGTGGATTAGAGAAATCGGAGAGGATTTGAAGGAAATTGGCCTTACACCAGAAGACACCGTAGATGAGAATAAATTAAAAACAAAATCAAGAATATCCGCTTCACACTCAAGAAACAAAGTCACAAACCGAATATTTTCAACACAAGAAAGAGCTCGAAGATCGGAGCGTATGAAAGTGTTGGGAGGACCGCAACACTGTTCCTATGTGATCCTATGTACAATAGGTTCGCAACACTGTTCCACTGTTCCTATGTGGTCAAAAAAGAGAAGAAGAAGCAGGTTTTTCTCTGCATTAAATATTTTATAGTGACACAGTAAGAAATACGGACCAACAACAATAACAAAGTAATAAAGTTCTTCATATATTCGAGAGAATCACTATATAAGATACATCGCTCAAATTGTAAGTGACCGGAGAAAGAACACGGGAGGGTTGATTATCAAATTTTGAAAATTTATTATCTAGATAAAATATTTATCGTGAAAATAATATACAGGTTGAGATACAGGATGCTGAATATTGAAAACCTATCGAACATAGGAAACTGATATTGGTTCCGGCAATTTTTTAAGATTTGATTCACACGCATGTAGACAAGCAACACTTTTACTTGTTACCCCAGGAACTGAAGATGACTACAAAGTATTAAGAATTTTAATCGGGCGCTTTTAACAGAATTTGAATTTAAAATTACATCAGAGTGCTCCAAAGGAAAATATGAACGAACACGTCATGCAATGAAATACGAAATTCCAAACCAGAAATGCCAATGAGAGGATGGAATGATAATAAGACATTGTTGAGAAAATTTTGCAATTTTTTTCGTGGACTGTTAAATTCATGGACACGAAGAAATAAATAGTGTATGAAATTTAGAAAACAGTTTAGTTAGAAAAAGATTTGTGTTAAGTAGACAGGATTCTGCCGTAACGTGTAATTAGTAAAGACCAAATTTAAAGTAAGAGAAGAAGGGTAGTCGTAACTACGAATAATAAAGAAAAACGCGTGTAAATGTCTTATTAGTACAATTACTGAGGAAAAATCATTAAATCCGCTTCCCATATTTGTGCAGGAGAGTTAGGAACAGCTAACAAAAGATACATACGCAAAATTGGTGTAATACAACAATATTTTATGTACGGTGCTTTTCAAGTAGACATAAAATTTTATTTTTGTACAATGTACAAGTAAAATGTGATTGTAACATACATTTAGTTTGACTCGCTGTGATAAGACGATATTAAGATATGTAGTATTTCATGAGCTAAATATCAGGTTTTCGCATGACTACACGGAAATCTGTTAGAAATATTAATTATTCTTTCATATATTCAAGTGATATATCACAGTGCGTTACAGGAAGATTTTGTTGGGAAGAGGACACAGAATGGAAAAAAATATGTGTCAGTTTTAGATTGACGGCAGATGAGCATTTTTTGTTTGAAACATTCCAAGAGAGACTAAATTAACTCTCTTGGACAGCAAGGGTGTCTCCGGGAGTGTATTTTAGTAGCCTTCCGCATCTGTAGAGGCATTTGTAATCAACGCCGTGTCCTATTATTATTTCATTGTTAAGGGAAAAATGCTGTAAATTCGGCCTTGAAGATTCACAACTTTCTGTACATTTTAGATCTTGACCAGAGTCTCTCATTCAAGAAAAACATGTAATTCACGTACGTTTTCCACCCTTTTGTAATAAAAAAATAACGTTTTTCGGAAGGGATACTGTGTAAAATTTCGAGTACCAATTAGAAATTTAAATTAAAAATTAAATAAGAGAAGTTTATTGAGCCGTACGTACGGATTCGAATTGAGATTTCAACCGCGAGAAAAAGATGAAAAGGGGTCCACCAATCCCGAGGCACGAATTGAGAACCTTCCGTTCTCTACCTGAGTACTACTCCGGATATTCCAAATCCGCATTACTCCTACCCATTCATCCTTTCCAGAGTTGGCCTTAATGTCAGTTTTCTTCATACTTTTGAGTGACTAAATATTCGTATAGAGTTTCAATATTGTTAATATTGTTAGTTTTAAATATTTCATATCTCCATTTACTTATGTAACTTACAAATCTATTAAATCTTAAAACCCACGGTGTTGCAAGAGGCAATTCAAGAAAAAAAGAATGTCATTCATTGTAAAACCGACTAAAACAGGCAGGTTTGAGAGACTATTTATTTGTTCGAATTTTTCAACAGACATTTTACCTCCTCCACCGAAAGTGTAATTGGCTGAGAACACTAAAGCACTGCTATTATTGTTCTGTCACTGTTCAATTTAATCGTGCGTGGTCAGTATTGTGATGCTAATTTAGAATCATCTTCAGGGTCCCTGTATTCTTATTTTGTATTTTTTCTAATTACACTACATTATTGTAGATAAATTTATTTTTTCTACAAACATTAAAAAGGAAAAAAGAAAACCCTAGATGTTGTGAAGGTTTAGCCTTTCAGAGTCATAATGCATATTACACTAACATAAAACTAAAATGTATTCCTCTCCGCGAGTTTCATTAGAAATCTCTTCGTTGTTCCTGCTCTATCATTTGACAATCAAATATAAAAGTTTCTTCTATTTGTTAAACGAAATTACGTGTCATTGGCGCCTTCGTCGTATGTCCGAGAGGAAAATTTCTGCGATCTAAATTTCTAATTTTACAGCCAGTAAAAAGTAGAACGCCATTAAAATATTATGCATAAGTAACATAAATATTACAATGAAAAAACATATTTCGTATAATATCCCATATTTGTTGAACACTTTCTGAAAATATGAAATTCTCTGTTGAATTGACGGCAAAATGTTACGTTAATTGGAGAAGATTTCTAGATTTAAAATAACAAGTCCTTAGAATATGACACTGAATCAGGAATACGGGGAACTACAAGTTACAATAACTTAACATATAAAACTAAATACGACCTTGTTAACTGCCTCGCTCGATTTAAATTTACTGTAAATATTATACTGAATGTCTGACTAATACGTTTATCTTCACAAATGTAACATCCATGTTGCTTCGTAAAAAGTTATATACCCGCAAAGAATGTTTCTAAATGACAATGTTCGTTCCCTGCTCTGGAAATCAATAAATAATACTGAATATCGATACTAACATTATAAATGAGGAGTGAGTTAAGTATGTAGAATATATAAAGTATTTCAATTGTAAAAAAATTCGTCAACGAGGTTTTCATATTATTGATCTCTGATTATTTTTTTAGGTTGCACGATTACTACCAAATTGTTATATCGTGGATAAATATGTCACTAGAAGATGTAATTTATTTGTTCCTTAAGTAGTTTTATATTATTTATAACTCGAGAATTAAACTTTTGTGTTATTAGTTCATATTTGAGACAAACGTTTTCTATATTTATTTAATTCCTTTTCACATATATGAAAAACTTAAGAGAATCGCAAATTATGTGAAATTACTTTCGACAATACACATCATTTGTAGGCAATGAGATTTGATTTCTTTACTTCACTGTATAAATATAAGAAATTATAGGAATATTTATAAGTAATTTGTGATTCGAATTATACCAATTCCATACGATATCTTGCAATTATATTCAAATTCTGTTAAAAACTATATTTTATCACAGTATTACGCAAACGTTTTTTACAGAAACTCTAATATATTTTACATTGTCTATGAGGACCTTGCGAGACAACGAATCTCGAGATGTCGTTTAAATATAGAGAATGGTAAAGTTTATTGAAGTCAAGAATATACAGAATATTTTTGTGTTAGAAGTCCAAAATGTGTATAATAAAAATATACAGAATATTTATTTAATAGCGGTGTAATTAAACATTTTATCTCGTTACGATTTACCCGCCGCACGATGTCTTCCAAATGTGGGAGCCGTTTCAAATAGACCTACGATTGGTCGAACGAAACTTTCCCTCTCGAAGTGAAAGCAAGATAAGAGAGCCGTTGCAAACCTAACAGATCCAAAACTTGTCAGAGCGTGGGACTTAGAAAAATAAATGGGACCTTTTATATTATCAGTAGTGTACAAGACACATCTTTATGCGAATTTTATGTGCTCTGAGCAGCAATATAACGTGTGTTTGCATAACAATGTGTGACATCATACTTGTCACAATGACGAGACCTGTCGTCGCGTGACCGATTGAGGAAAAAATAAATGGAATACGTCTAAAGTGTCAAGAACATGTTTTTTACGAGAGGCACGAAAAACTAATTAAATGCCGCCCAACCGGTGGCTCAGGTGGTTGTGTTGTCGCATCTCATCAAGGCATCCCGGGTTCGATTCCCGTAATTTTGTAGCTATTCACATTAATGTCCTAGTTCATATAGCTGTGACTACTGAAAAACCAACCTTCCTTCCTCCAACCAACTTCTTCTTGTATCAATAACTAACCACTTCTACTTTCTAACCGCTTCTACTAACCCCTCCATGTGGGCCAAGTTGTTGGTAAACACAGCTAAGCGGCCCTCATACTAATGACCTACCACCCAACTCCTTACTCATATCGCTCTATGTAGATAAGCTTCAATAGCACTTAGCTACATTTCCTAGTTACAAATACAAAAATACAAAATTAAATGCCGTAATTGATTATGAAAAATTATGAAAAAATCGTCATAGATTACTTGTTTGATGTTGCAACTAGTGGTGTTTGTAAAAGATAAAATTTTATCCAAGTTTTAGGGGTTCTGTTGAAGTTATCGTGGGTTACAAATAATTAAAATAGGGGAATGTTCGAAATGTCACACATGATTTTCAAGAAACTCTCGAAGTACCATGGAAAGTTCACAAAAGAGTGTGTGTGTCTTGACTCATGACCATCATTTAACCAGGTGTTGCGATAAATTATAAAAAAAAGTAGTAAAGAAGTATATATAATATCAATTTACCCACCTGGTATTGCATAATACAATTTAACCTATCGTCGATCTGTACACCAATACTATCTTTAGACCGTCATAGCAATTAAACTACGAACAGGAGGTACTTGAATTGTTTACCACAGCATTGGCGTTATCATTTATCAAGGGAAACTATCTTTTTGATAATTAAAATCTTTTCTATTTATATGCTTTAATTAAGGACGAATTCTCTCTCACGATGTACTTTTGTGATTGAAGCATTACTTTGTGTTTTAAATGAAATAATACCATGTTCAGTTTCTGTGTGATGTGCCTGAAATAAGAAGAAACGATGTGAGATATTAGTAAACCAATTTTCAAGGGGAAAAAGCGATTTTGTCTCATGTATTTATGTTGCTAAATATATTAATGATGGTCATTATTTCAAAAAAATAGTTTCTATGTTAAAAATTTGCCTAGTCCTAGAGCTAATCTAATAAAGAATCTTTCAGTGATCCTGTCCCTTGAGCATTATTACTGCCCCAGGTAGCGGATACAAGTTAACTTGTAGGGGTCTATTGTCACATGCCTTTACATCGCAATGGAGGTCCCCTCTCACACTCACCGCACCCGTATCGACATCTACCTGAGGCAGAATTAATGGAACGTCACTTCACCCCGCAAGAGGGAAAGAGAGGGCGCCCTATCCCTCCCGGTTTGCGCCCTGCGGTAATATCCGACCCTTTTACAATATAGTACAGATGAGTTGCGCCAGGAAACGGTCCATAAATCCCCTTCTTATTCGCCTCATTGTGTAATGAAAGATTTCCCGCATAAGGAAAAGGGCAAGGACAAAAAATGTTGCACTTGCTATTAGAGACTCAAACTGTTTTCTTTTCACTCGTTTCACTCTGCTCGGCTGCGGAAATCACACATCTAACCCAACACTTTTCATTTTATTGTAAATATTAATAATTTATTACTTTAAATTTTAATATTTCTAGACCTAGTTTTATGCAGCTGTGGACTGCCAGAAGTACAAATTTCAAATAATTACTATAATTTTAAAATAATTAATAAAATTGCTAATAATTGTTTACAATGATTGAAATATAGGCCAACTTGAAATTTCAAATAAACATATTATAACAAAACTCAAAGAATCTTTTGATTATTCTATGAATTTTTTTTACACGTCTTTTCTGCGCGGGGTGTTTTGCTGTGTTGGCTTTCGAGAAAAAAATCCCTCTGAAGTGCACGAATTATTTAAAAATATTAGATAATTTGCATTTATTTTCCGAACAAAGTATTTTGAAATTTATGCCTTCTTAACAAATGTGTTTCTAATTGATATCCAGTCTGTATAAGTAACTGACACTCTTAGACACCTCTCGCTACCCTACTTCACCCAATCAACTTACAACAACTTACGTTCCAATGTTTCAATAAATATATTTATACTATTTGTTTAAACATTTATACATTTTAATCGTTCCTCTTAAAAGGAAAACGTTCCATGACATAATATTATCTCTCAATTTTTTTTTAATGTCAAGAATTTGAAGTTATGTCACTATAATATCATGAAATGTTCCAGTTTCGTCTCTATCAGTGTCAACATACGAAGGAAAAAGTGAAAATTATATTTCGGTATCAAAATGTCAAAACTGAGGAAGAAAACACGAGCAATGCAATCAAACAAACTTCATAAAAATATTTTTTTGTGACCACTCAGTTTGCTACTGTGATATGCAAAGTTACTGCCAAAAGAGCAGTATGAGCACGTGTAGGACGAACTAGTTTTCAGCATGATGTATTTTGAAATTTTTGTGTAATTAACAAATCTTTTATTCGTAATAGATATATAACCTATATAAGAAAGTTAGCCTCCACTCAAACACCTTCCATAAAATTTGATTATAGATGATAATTTGATAAAGCATTAATTTTTTAAAATTCCACATTGATATTATTTTGATCAATAGCGTGTACGCGAAATGAACTGCGGTTGCACGACAGACTATCCGTCCTCGAAAGGAAAATCGAAAGTTCGTGAATTGGGATTCGTTCCCTGGCTGAGAGGAACCGCTCGGATTCCAACAATGAGTCGAGTTGTTTTAGCGTGACGTGTTTGTGCGCGTGTCACGTGGTTTGGCAATTCCTCCGCGTGCTTTGCGTGTTTTAGGGGAGCGAAGCTGCGCATTTCCTTTATTTTCTTCTCTTATTTGTCTTCTGACGAGCCTCTAGTGGTAATATGGAGAAGGGGGAAGGTAAATCCGGACCCAGAGGAACATCGGTTGCGCATCAATTGCGCAGAGTATCCAAGAAGACCTTATACTCCGTCATGTAACTTGACAGAAAATAATGCAATATGGCTACCTTACTCGAATCACGAACTTCTACGAATTTAAGTAACACCCGAACAAATATTAATTGTAGTCACAGAACAGACTATTTGCTGTAAAAATTCAAGTTAATACCACAACAGAGACACAAGATAATATTCGTTCCACGCGCTCGATGCAGAAAGAACAGAATACCACAAGAGCAATTGAATTGAATTTATGGCCGATGTAGGCTGTATATTTAAGTTTAAGAAAATTGGAAAGAACTGCCAACATAACGTGAGGTACAATTATCATTACTCTAGTGGACGATAGTGAAGTAAAAGCTTTGACTAAACTGTATACAAGCCCTGTTACCTGGCCAGTTAGCCTAGAAATAAATAAATAAATGAATTAATAAATAATTGATTGTGGAGAGAGCAGTTAAAAACTACCCATGACTCTGGTGAGGATGATAAACTAATTTACAGCTACTATTTTACAACAAACGAATAAACATGTTGCGATTCCGTTCGTTTTTTGTTTTTTTTCGTAGGTTATATTTTCTGCGAGTAAAGTAACATGGCTTTGCGCAATTGGGGAAACCTTTGTATACTCAGAGTACGAGGCAGATAGTCATAAGAACAGAAGTATTTCTTAACATCCACCCACGCACCATTCCTCTGCCGAAATTGAAGCAATATGAGCAAATTCCATTATATTCCCAGCGTGTTTTCTTTTCAAATACATTCCGAGTAACATTCTCGTGATAAATGCTAGTTCGAATTCTTCAGTTTCTCATTCCCTTTTTTTTCACGATTGTGTTCTGTTCTTCTAAATATAATCTCACCTCGTTCAACCCATTCACTGTGACGTCAGGAGAGTAGTTGAAGGGCGTTTCATTATGGACCGCAGTGGAGGAGAAGTTGCTATTTTCTCCCCGTTGTTTTCAATGCCCTTCTCTCCTTCACGTTAGTTGTCGAGTTCTAAAAGTGTATGATCCTCTTTAATCTTTGTCACGTGCTCCTAAAGAGACAATAGCTCAGTCGTGATTGGTTGCGAAAGAATGTCGCGATGAAATTATTTAATTTAACGAAGACTTAATTAACATTAAGTCTTTAAATTAACTTAATTTTAACTTAACTTTAATTTAATTTAACGAAGACTTAATTAACATTAACATAACTTAATTTTCCTTCGGGTAGAGGCAGATTTCTTATACAGGTTCTCTAGGCTTTGTCTAGGGGTATGTTTATTGTAATAATAAATCGTGAATTTAGGGTTATTTCAATTCTTATGATTTTTAAACACTATACTCAGAATAATTTATAGTTCGATAATAATTTGTACATTTTACATTTTTTGCGTTAAATTACAAACATATTGACATTCTATCAGTATTATAACTCGCTAACTTTTTATCTTATATAGGAATTTTTGCTGAAATTTTTGAATCCGCCTCTGCCTTAGGACCCTTGATCGGAATTGATGGGATGGTCCCTTGCTTGCTTCCGGAGAGTAAATTAGTTTATTGTCCTCCACGTTGTCATACGCAGTTTGTACTCTTTTTTGACAATAAATTTATTATTATTACCATTATGAACTTACAATAGGATAAGTTTCCCATAGGATAAAACATGAGATGTAATCATTGCATGACCTACTTTTTCACTGACCGAATGAACAAAAAAAAAAGTTGCACTCATTTCTCATTTGCCAGAAACAACCGAATACGTAATTTCAAATCGGAAGAGTTAAGAGACCAAGAGAGCTCTGAAAGGTTTTTTTTCTTCTTTTCTTGGAGGCGAATATTGTGGAATTTTATCATCAAGTAAATGTAACAATATACCATGGATGCTCTAAGAACTCACTCTCCCATAAGCTTTATTTGATGGAACGTTTTCAGTAATATTTATCATGTATGAGTATAATTTTTACATTCAGTATAATGAATTTATTAATTAATTCGTAAACACTGCTTCCAGGATATATCAAAATTCAAGACACTCAACGAGAAACTAATTTGCTTTTGCTTTTTTCTTGTGGCAACTATATCTCAAGAACTAATTGAGATATCAATTTCTGTATGTAAATGTTGGTAAAAAAGTATCTAAAAAGTAAAATCATGAATTGCGTTATCTTGGCTCATTTATAAACAAAGAGAGAACAATATTAAAGATAAGAAAATGAAATTTTGAAGAGATGATTTTCTATTTTTGAGACCGACTACGAAAAATAATTTTGTAATTCAGATTTTAAAAGGGATGAATGGGGATAGTTTTTTTTGTTTTGCGAAATTTTGCTGTATGTGACGCATGAATTGCGATATATTCAAGTCTTTGTAAAGCAAACGTGATATTTTGGTCGTTACTAAATTGTAGCAAACTGTGAACAGTATCATAACTCCCATGCGATGCTGTGCCTAATTGGTTATTTCCGGAACGGTCGAGTTGGGGCAGCTGGAAAGTGGAATGCAAGGATTATCCCCGCTAATAGGGTCGAGTTGCACACGCTGGTTGCTCGAAGGCACATGCCGGTTATCAAGAAATTGGATTTTTTAGTCATATAATCTTTTCTAGGAAATTTAAGTATCACACTTCGATTAAAATGCAAAAAATTTAAATTTTTCCATTTTATTTTCATATTAGGGCAATTTTGAACATTTTTTGTTTAAATGAATTTTTGCCCACTCGGCCAAAGTCCGTGTCTCAGGAATAAACGATGCACTCAAATTTTGGGTTCAATAGAGAGGAACAGATCCAGTCGTACACAGCACTTGTACTTAATTTTTCAAAAACCGCAGCTTCAGCACCATCTTTCACCAGTAATTTTGTTATTGTCCTTGAAATATTAAATGTTTCTGCACCTTAAAAATGTGAATGAAGTTTTTGCATCTTTAATTATAATAAATGTTTTGCATTCTATCACTTTCCCCTGTCGCACAAAAATTTTAAAATAATCTTGAAGGTAGGG
>NNCF01129868.1:204893-217091 GCA_002313205.1 Laupala kohalensis | reverse complement strand
ATCCTTTGTAGAGTAACACAAAATTAATATTCCTATTAATAAAATACATTGCATAAATTATCCAAGAAATCTTAATTTTTAATCTACTTTCAACGTAATTCATTTTACGGTAGTCTCTGTGTTGTTTCCATAGCGTTGGCACATCCGTAAGGTAGTGTAAGTGGTACCAAAGGATGATTTTAATATCAAACGACAATCGGAGGCAGTCTTAGTTTAACGAGTGTCGGGGTGTTTGTTCTAAAATATTGGTGGTGGCTGTCCTGAAACACCACTAGAGTCCGCCATCTTTGTTCTTTTGGTGTCCAAACTCTCGATGCACAGAAATTTTTTTGAAGAACGCTTTTAAAGCACCCAATCTGAAGGAAGTGTGATGCAATCTCTTCGCTGTGATTGGCTGTGCAGGTGGGTGTTTGGTCGTGGTTGCTGTCTCCTGTTCGCTGCCCTGCGTCTGCTGCTGGAAGCGGCTCAGAGGTTTGCAGTTACTCTGCTCGCTATTGAACGCTGTCTTGTGAGTCGAGGTAAACATTTTCACTTTACACTTCTATTCCTTAAAAGAGAATTCAACATAAAAAAACAAAAAAAGTAATGTAATAATGATGTAATAATCTCAAATTTTGAAGGTCTCTTCAAGGGTTCTTGGAAATGCGGTGCAAAGGATAGGGAATATTGATGAAGCACAATAGTAGAAAAACTTTGTAGCTTTGCTGTCGATGTAGAACTTCAATCGCATTGTTGTGACCTTGGCTTACATATACGTCCACATGATATCAGTAGGGATGCGTGAGGCGACAACCACAATTAAGACCAAGACGGTAACGTGTACACTTGTTCATCGGAAAATTACGTACAGTTCCGACACACACAATGCTTTCAGTTTTAAATTAATTACTGTATTTCTTTAAATTTCATTATGTATTTGGATTTAGGTGAAATAGCGATCTATTTGGATGCTATCACACACACAAAGTAAACTCTATTCAATAGCGAGCACATGATGGAGATCCGTCGGAACCTTTCCACGCACACGTCTATTCATGTCTCTTACAGAATTCCTTTCCAAGAATTCCTTTATCACACCATTGCTGTAGTACATTTTAAATAACTTACTTCAATTCAAAAAAAAATATTTTCTTGCATGATTGTGTTGTCTTATGAGTCATATTAATTTATTTTTATGTGTACTCAACTTTGGCACGGTTGTGTACATAAATTCTGTAGCCCCATCCTGGCCCGAGTTTTACTCCGTTTTTCCTTCGGATAGAGGCGGATTTCTTATACAGGTTCTCTAGGCTTTGTCTTGGGGCGTGTTTATTGTAACAATACATCGTGAATTTATTGTTATTTCAATTCTTATGATTTTTAAACACTATACTCAGAATAATCTATAGTTCGATAATAATATGTACATGTACATTTTTTGCGTTAAATTACAGACATAATGACATTCTTTTATATTATAACTCGCAGCTAACTTTTTATCTTTTCTAGGAATTTTTGCTGATATTTCTGAATCCGCCTCTGCCTTACGGCCCTTGATCGGAATTGATGGGATGGTTCCTTGCTTGCTTCCGGAGAGTAAATTAGTTTATTGTCCTCCACGTGGTCATACGCAGTTTTTACAGTATTTTTGACAATAAATTTTTTATTATTATTATTATTAAGAAAAAGAAATCTTTATGTGAAATAAAATTACTTACTTTCTGTTGTTCTTTATTTCGTTCTTTTTAACAACAAAAGGCTTTAAATGCCATCTACACTGTTGTAATTCCAATAAAGTAGTTACTTTGTCCAATACAGTTGATCAGTTCTCTGATCAAATTAGATGTGTTCGATTTTACGAGGAAAGATTAAAATGAATTTCAACCTTTCTGTTTAGAGAGAAAACTTTTAAAATTTGGTTTGCACTTGTACGAAACAATTACAAACATTGATTGTTTTAAAACGAAATGCAATTAAAACAAATTTAGTTGTGGACACTAATTTTTGAAAGGTCTACATAACAACGCTACTTTGTACACATTAAGTATATGGAATTCTTCTAGGCACCAAATGAAAAATATTCGTTAGACATATTAATTGCATCTACGCTAGTAATTTAACTACTTTTAGTTTGTTTTGTGAGATGAATTCTAGTATTAAAATATTTTAGAATGTATATCAAGATTTGGGATTTTTTTTTTTCAAAATGTAAAATGGATTTCAACTAAAGACCTCCTTTGTAACAGATATAAAATGCTTGAAATTTATTGTACAATTCGTAAAATAACACTTTATAATGCTGCTGGTAGAGTGTTGTAAGTTACTATGTTAGGTCTATTTAATGCCTGTTAATTTGTCTAGGTACATCCGGGGAGCCCCTTTGTCTTCGTCAATACTTGTGGTCGATAGCCGCATGTTGGACGGCAGCGACGGTTTGGTCCACGGGGCCTCTGCTCGGATGGGGAAAGTGAGTGTGAACGAGTGTCAGTGTGTTGTATTTTTAATAAAACGATCTAAAGGGTCAGAGAATTATGTTTTTTCAGAGAAATCCACGATACAGCGCACAATAAAAAGGAATTATTCTTTATGGATTATTTGCCAAAGAAAATAAAACTTTAGTGTATATCGTCCAACTGGATTCAGCTGTGTAATATTTCAGCAATTTTGAATGAATAAATAAATAAATTTTATAAAAGAAAATACAGTTGCAATCTACATATGACCACATGCGAGTCAATAAACCTGTAACCAATGCGTCTTTGAATTTACAATGTAAAATGACTAGTCTGCTTTACACTAATTACTCGTTCTTCACAGAGCAGAAGATAGACACTCCGTTGAGTGTTTTTCGCCGATAATCGGGAGTCCATTGAATTATATCGAGAATACAGGTTTGTGAATTGATACAAGAAATATTATTACATATACATGTATCGTTTGGATTCAAGGTTAGCACCAATAAACATTTCATATTTTTGACTGTAACAACTCAATGTGTTAAAACCCAAAAAATTAAAACGAAAACAAATAAAATGTTAAAATATGAAAAGTTATGTACTAAATAATGCTGTACTAGCCGTTATGAGTTATCGGATATTCTGTGTGGCAAAATGAACGTTCGTTTTTACTGAGCAAAACAATATTTTGTTGATCTGAATCAGTAGCCATATCTTTGAAGGAATCTACGGATTTGCCACAATTCGAAATCTTTTTATATTTTAAAACAAATTATAACTGTAGTACTAATTTAAAATGAAAGAATATAATTCTTCTTATGCAGGATGGGCATAATAAAATTGGCCCAGAAAAATTGTAATCCTGACACGGAATTTCCTTTTTTTTGTGGGGCTTTACGACTCATCGACATCAAAGGGGTTGGAGCCCTAAAAACTTGTACAGATAGGTAAAATGCAGTTACGCACTAGGGAAGAGCCAACATGACTCTCCCCGCGTGTGGGACTCGCCGAATGACTCAACCATACCCACTAAAAACCCTTAACATACCAAAACATATCTCAAAACATACATCAAAACATTGAGAACAAAATATGAGGGGGGACAAAAAATGAGTGGGGGACACAAAATGAGGAAAATGAAAGATACCCTAGCCCTAATTGCGTCGGGATCGAAAAGAACAAGAGGTGACCAAGGAATGTCAGGAAAGAGAAAGGAAGGGGTCTGGCACAAGTAAGTGGAAGTAATGCCAGTTTCAGCTCGGGGCCCCGTGTTTGCCAAACACGTACTTACTAGATGTAAGTCCCCTTGGGGGAAATTTACTCTTGTTAATGAACAGGATCCATATGTGGTTCACGCCACAGAAGATGAATCGCTGTGTGGGTATTTTCAGCAAGACACATTGCCTTGAGAACTTTGTCACGAGTGTACGACGAGTTCGGTGAGGAGAGGTCACCTCGGACGTCTGATTTTTTCTCCGTGTGATTCTTACGTGTTGAGCAAGTTGAAGGGTCAGGTGTACTCAAATAAACCTCACAGACTGAACGAGCCACAGCAGAATACTGAAAACGTCATTGCTGCTATCCCTCAAGCAGAGTTGATACGCGCGTTTCACAGTTCGTTAAATCGACGTCAATGACCATACCCATCATTTTCTGTAATAGGCAGTTCTCCTGTTCGTTAACAAGGGTCAATTCTGTGTGAGTGTTATAAATATTTTATGGACCAATTTTATTTTATCCGCCCTGTTTTTATCGGAGGCAATGTATGAATCAACTCTCAATAGTCAGGGGTGACTTAGCTATTAGTAAGAGTCTGTTTTTTGTTGTTGTAGATATGGATGCGACGCGATGGCTTTATGGTGCGAATTGGATTGGCGACCAGACGGAGGAATGAAGGATTCCTTCAATGTCTCTTTCCTTCTTCTGGGTATCTTGGCTCCAGAAATAATTGCGTGAGTTACTCGTCCACATGAGAAGGACGTGGTCCTGATATTCTAATGTAATTTTTTGTAAATTAGAATCTTCATCTCCTAAACTTTAGTATAATAAGGTTCTGAATAACTTTGTTTTATAATTATATATTTAGATTCATGTACAGTACTGGAATTAAAAATCTGCTGTCGAAAATATTCTAAGTCCCGCGCTCTTAGCAGTTTGAATTTGTTAGGTTTGTTAGAATATTTAGACGGCCGATTTTTAATTCCAGTACTGTACAACAAAAGCTATTTTTCTTTCACATTTTGTATCGGATACGTAGTCTGAAATAAGAAATTTCATAAAATTATTATTTTAAAATTTTGTGACGAGAAAGCTGAAACAGTTTGAAAAATATAAATTACTGTTACATAACCTTACGACGTGTAATGAATTCAGATTCTCCCTCAGGGATCATCGAACAAGTATCAACACACTACATTGGTTAGCGTCAGAGCTACCCACCTTTCCCCGTCGTGCTCTAATGCAAAGAGATATAGCTGTATTACCTCAGCACGAAAAAACGTCAGCGTCAAACATGCGTATTTTGCACTTTAAAGTGAATACACATGAACACAGTATCCTTAGTGGGTATCCCCGTCTGTGTCAGTGCCAAATAATTAAAGTATGGAGAATGTTCAAAATTCTACATGCACTCTCCTTCTCTTTGCCTGGCGTTGCTAGAAATTATTGAGAAAAAAATCCCGCCGGGGTACTTTCTTCAATATGATTGATATTTTTAGAGACTGTACTCATCTAGAATCGTGTCAACACCACTCCCCCACACCCTGTAATGGGTTCCTTGTGCGAAGAGCTCATATATCATGATCAATTTTATCCCCGTCAGGTTGAATCTTCTGTGTTGCGAGTTAAAGCAGTCAAAAGTCCTGAGTGCGACAAATTGTGAATCGGTTTTTAACTCTTAGGAAAGTTATACAATTTATTCCTTGTTGTTTATTAAGCTTCTATAAATCTATTTAGATCTCATTTGTGTCAGCAATATTGTACTCATATAAATAAGAATAATTTGGTGGCCATTTTTTGTGTTTCCTATATAACTCGCTGTTTATTCCAAACGTAGCTAATACTGTAAATCTTTTTGTGAGAACATGTGAAGGGTAAATATTGTCAAATACCGACTTCTTTCGTTGTACAATAATACAAGCCCACGCAACAAAATTGGGTTGTTTCAAAGACTAAACCTATGCATCCTTATGTTTTTTGTCGCACTGAATCCGAATCCAAATTCAGAACTTCAGAATATTTAAATAAATAAACAAATATTTAAATAAATATTTTAAAAAGTATTTAATGTTTCCAGGTGGTTCTGTGCAATGGGGGCTGCTTGTCGCTCCTATAGACCTTGTGCTCCATCAATTCCTGCGAACAGCAGGACTCCAGGATCGGAATTAGAGGCACAAGATCTCGATAAGGTACGTAAGAACTCACTCGTTAAACAAATACTAAACTAAAAAATTCTCTTCATATTTGGTAATGATATTAACACAGTGAGAATCCTTCTCAGTGAAGTGGTACCTAAATTATGTTTTGGTAAAGCGTTATGAAATTTCGGATGGCGAAGTATTTTTATCGTGAACTATTCAATGTGTGAAGGAAATATTGTCCTTACCCATATTTCTCAACAATGTAAATGTACTTGGACAGTACTCCAAGTTAGTCGATTCACTGAATTGTATAATGGTTATCTTTATATTTAGTGTAATTCTTTTAAAACACAACAATATGAATTATAGTGATAAAACATAATTTAATTTGTATCTATCGGTTAATAATATAATACAAATATTATTCAGGAGCCCGCTTGGTTCGTTTGAAATACATTAAAGCATGTACAAACATGGCGACCGAGCACAACGATTTCCTGATTTATGCATCTCACCTCAGAAAAAGTGAAATAACTTTTTCAAATGACCGGTGACATATAGATGAAAGTGATGTAAAAAATACTACGGAAAATTTACTACAAATCAAAGAAATTTTCCATTCGTTGCAGACAGCTCTTTTGATCGCTACGGGTCATCTGCTGTGTGGATTGCCTACCCTGGCGACTCAAGCGCTTCTCGTTGCGGGTGAGCGAACCCTACCCACAGCGCTGCGGATAGCAGCACCCATCGCACTGGAGGTAAACGTTCGTGAATTAAAATAAAAACAACAACATATTTTGGTTTATGATGCCCCGATTTTAGAGAGAGAACATGGAAGTTGTGAGTTTTACGTACTGAGAATTTCATAATGATAGAACACGTTTGACGGACATAATTTTAACTTACCTAGTCTCTTCTTGTTGGGGGTAGGAGAGATCCTATCATACGAACTGCAGTAAACTCGAAGTTGGTCAGTTAAACGCCTTATACCCTCAGAAATTTCTCTAAATTTAAAATTTTATCCTGTCATTTTAACAAATCAAATTTGATTGGTGCACCTAATCGTAGGACAAAACACACTTCATTCATTCCCGTCCTTGGTGGTAAACTTGTGTGGAACAACTGGCAGAATCTGATTCTTTAGTCTCGCAAAGTGATCTATATGAATTTATTAATTATGTGATGCAGTTCATCATGGGAAAAAATATAATGACATCGATTTTCCACAAACTGTTCAAAATTTGCAAAATTGTTCATTTAGGAACTGTCGCTGAGTATAGGTTCACCAGTTGTAGTACTATTTATTGCCATCTTTATTGTACATGCGTCATGTGTGTCGTATTTATAAAGAGATTGAATGTGGAAAAAAATGTCACTCAGATTGGATAAAATTGTATCCGTTTTCGCTTTCGCCAGTTATCTTCCAGACGAAGGCGAGAAACGAAACAATTTTATCCAACCAGAGTGATTTTAATGTTTTTTTTATTAATGTTGAAAAAGTCTTTATTTACTAGAGGCCTGTAGTGTCTGTGTATAGTGAGTGTATTGTTACAATACTCTATTGTTAACCCGACGTACAGTCAGCATCAAGCTGTCACGTCAGAGGAAGAAGAACGAATATGAAAGATTTTGGATAGTTGAGTTATGTCTTGTTTCCATATACCATGACCTTGATGAAAATACGCACCATGTTCTTTCCGAACAGAAGGGATGCCAGGGTGAATTCTTTTTCGATCTACTTTTCCAGTTGCTATCCTGTGTTCCGACCGTTGCTCTCCTGGCGGCAGGTCCCAATGTTCGAGCATGGCTTCTTGGTTTGCCCACATACCGTCGCGCGCCGCGCCGCGGACGGGCTCTTCATCCCGCTGGAGCACGTCTCTTGCGAACCTCATGATGTGATCGACCGGATCAAGCGTACTGCACTACTACTGAGGCTCTTGATGCTGAGGACGATGATTTAGTCATCGAGATTTTTACTGATCCAAAATGGTCCGTTTTAAATGCACATATCGGTGACATCCAACCTCTTTAAACTACGGTCCTAATCCCGCCTCATCATGTACTATCGTTCTACATAGAGAGGGAAGCAGTTCCTCAAGATTCAGTACGTTTATAGTATACGTCCCTAATCCCTGAGAAATTCCAAATCTTGCAATTTCAGTTATTATGAAGCTTACGCCATTTCATGTAATGTAAACAACGCTGACACTTATGACAGCTAATCAGTTCTGTCACGTACGTTCAATTTTTCCTTGCAGCTCAACTTATTCGAGACAGCAATTAAAATCAAATTTTTAAAATGGTGACATATCTTTTGGAGGACCAAACGAGATGGACCTGAGAATAATGAGACTTTCAGGCTGCCTGTTAGCTTTCCATTATATTATTTTTATTATGTAACTAAAAATCACTCTAGCGCTTAAAATTAAGCATAAATCGAGCAAAATAACCCCACCAACGAAACTTTGTAGTTAGATTGGGAAATTAATTATCTGTGTCAACTTGACGTTTCAATGATTCGAAAATATGAGTGAAAAATTAATGATCTGTTCCATGATGTCTATGTTTATTTTAAAGCATTTGTATATTAGTTGTCTTATTATCCAGAGATGCAAATAGTTACAATGATTCTTTGAAAATTACATTTGGTATTTACATTTTATTCAAGCGTTTAGAGTTCTGAAACCTAATTACTTTCATTCTAACATAATGTACACATACAATACGAATGCGTTGAAGAAGAAAAGACTTTCGTTTACCTNAATTACTTTCATTCTAACATAATGTACACATACAATACGAATGCGTTGAAGAAGAAAAGACTTTCGTTTACCTAGCGGGCATCTTCAATGCCTGCACTCATTTTACACGATATTAACTCATACATTTAAGTAAATCTGTTTTACTAGACTTGCTTCGTTGATAGACGAAATACGTTGTAATGCCCTCTAAATAAGGATAATTGAACCTCTATAATTTACGAATCTCAAATAAAATTCATTTAAGGTTGGTAAACATACTTGTTGAGAGGTATGACACTTCCGAAAATAAAGTTATTATTTTACCAGTTATTTCTTGGAAATATGTTTACCAAAGTATATACGTTTTACTATTGGAAGCACCAATGGGATTTTAGGGAGAACAACGCTGAGAAATAATTAGACTTATTCACTAAATTCAATTAACAGAGTAAAATATTAATTATAATTTTATAAGCTTTTTAAAGAATACATGTCATTATTTCAACTTGTCTGTTTACATTGTTGAAAATATCACTTATATTTTTGTAAATGTAGAATGGCACAACGCATTGGTTCTTGTATGCACCATATTGGAAATGATACGTTTGAATGCAGTCTTTGATCAGTCCATTCCCAAAATTGGGGAAGCGTAAAGAACAGAAACAACGGGTCGTCACGTACTATAACACCAATTCGCACTGCAAGTATAAATTGATTTCTTCATTTGTTTCATGGACTCGGCAAATATTCTACATAAAATATCTACATCAATAAAGTGCCAATATGTTAAATAATAAAGTGATAGGTTCTAGTTTGAGACATATTTCGGTTTGATATTAATTTTCGTAGAAATAAAAGAAGCGTTCGACTAAATTATACTTACAGTGCGATATAAACAGGTAATTATAAAAAACGTAACAAAAATAAATTTCTACATACATATACCCAACATTAATAAAATGTATAAATCAATCAATATTCTGTAACGCATTCGACACTCACTCTCAAAACGCTTCTAAACAAATCACAATCATCTCATGAAAAAAATCGCAATACCAGAACACAAATATACATATATTATTAAAAAAACACAAATTCACCAGGTCACATTTCAACAGTATCACACGCGTATTGTCAGTACGATTACATAGTTTCAACGATATAAATATTTTTTTTCATATCAAGAATAAACGTAATTAACTCTTCAATGGAAGTCAACACCATTAAAACATATATATAGGCCTCCATCAGCGAGGAAAGAGGTATCAACGATTAGTAGTTAGTAAAATTGATGCTGCCATTTACATCACAAATGAGGCCGAGTCTCCTTCTGAATCTGCGTAGCGTAGACATGGCCTTCGAAAAGACCGCACGGAGTACGCGTTTCATGCTTTTGCTACTCGCGCGCTAGTGTTGTTGGTCGACGACATAGTTCGTCCGTTGGCCGGTCGATGCCGTCATCGGCGTTTCACGGGCGCGTAGTTCACGCATGCACCATTCGAGCGCTGCCGTTTGCCGGTTGTCGTAATTCCAAGACGGTGGAATTGCCTGCAGCGGCCGCTTTGAGGCGTAGACGACGTTGCACAGGTGGAATGATGAACAACATGACACCACTCAGCGCCATAGTGACTCCAGCCACGATGAAGCCAGGGTCGTAGGATTTCAGCGCGTCATACAGCCAACCTGCAAACCACAGTCAATGATTTAGATCACCATAGAACTACTACAAAAAATATTGATATTCTCCTTCTTTATGATATGGTATATATTAGATATTAGATTACAGTTTCTTCTTCAAAATCTTTGGGTTTGGGACGCCAACCTGTGCATCATAGACTTATAAATGAAATAGACTCAGCAATCTTATGTACTGGTTGACCTAAGGGGAAAACGAACTTTGGGATCTCTGTCTTTGTCGCACATCGTCCTGGGTGGGGGAACTCGATTTCCCTCTCTGACTGTTGGTTGGCACCTTACCCCCTCCAAGCGGACGTGCGAGAGAAAAGGTAATACCCAACAGTATCTTCTCTCTCATGTTATTACGGACAACACACAATACAGATCGCAGGGTCTATATCGTTCATACGCCAATGTTGTGCTTACAAAACAGAGAACAAACCTGCAATGGGCGGGCCAATAAACGACGCGATGCCTTGGAATAACAGCAGAAGACCGAACGCGTTGGTGAGCCGATCCAATCCCAGCAGGTCCACGAGCACCACTGATGTCAGACCGACGTAGGCGCCGATGGTGCATCCGAACACGCAAGCGTACAGCATGAACGATTCGTACGACGTGCACAAGGCACTGAATGCAGTCGCTGAAACAGTAAAGGAACATTTTCAAAAAGATTCACATAATATTTAAAGTTGCATCCATGACGATCGGTTGCATAGATTCCTTTAAGCTTTTCCTCCACTGCTCTGGAACGAGGTCGAAGCCGACGATTGCCTTCACATTGGCTGTATCCAATAATTGCCATTACCCATCGGTTTAGTGTGGACATACCTTAATGACACATTAGACTAAAGAGTATAACAAAGAAATAGAGTGTGGTACGGCGTATCCTGCACTGTTTCAGCGTCGTTTATGGGCGCATGACCTCCTTTTTTCAACAGTATCCCCTATGAAAATAGCCACTTTCATGATTGTATATGTTTCAATAATAATATATAACAATGAAATATAAGTATTGTTTCATTCATTTCATCAAATTTACCAAATATCTAATATGGCCACATCATTCCCAATTGTGCGTTTAAAATTACAGGAAGACTCTGAGACCACAACTACTTATGGGGAAGATAGCTTATTATATACTAATTGTATCAACAGGAGACCCACCAAATTTAGCTCGACACCCGTGATGTGACTTTGTTATAATAATAATAATAATAATAATAATAATAATAATAATAATAGATTTTAAAATATATTTATTGACAAAAACACTACAAACTGCGTATGACCACGTGGAAGACAATAAACTAATTTACTCTCCGGAAGCAAGCAAGGGACCATCCCATCAATTCCGATCAAGAGCCCTAAGGCAGAGTCGGATTCAAAAAATTCCTAGATAAGATAAAATGTTAGCTGCGAGTTATAATACTAACAGAATGGCAATATGTTTGTAATTTAACGAAAAAAAAATACATGTACACTACAGATAACATAAAAGGTCCCATTTATTTTTCTAAGTCCCACGCTCTGACCAGTTTTGGATCTGTTAGGTTTGCAACGGATCTCTCATCTTGCTTTCACTTCGAGAGGGGAAGTTTCGTTCGACCAATCATAGGTCTATTTGAAACGGCTCCCACATTTGGAAGACATCGTGCGGCGGGTAAATCGTAACGAGATAAAATGTTTCATTACACCGCTATTAAATAAATATTCTGTATATTTTTATTATACACATTTTGGACTTCTAACACAAAAATATTCTGTATATTCTTGACTTCAATAAACTTTACCATTCTCTATATTTAAACGACATCTCGAGATTCGTTGTCTCGCAAGGTCCTCATAGACAATGTAAAATATATTAGAGTTTCTGTAAAAAACGTTTGCGTAATACTGTGATAAAATATAGTTTTTAACAGAATTTGAATATAATTGCAAGATATCGTATGGAATTGGTATAATTCGAATCACAAATTACTTATA
>NNCF01129868.1:106640-183114 GCA_002313205.1 Laupala kohalensis | reverse complement strand
AGTAGTCATACGCAGTTTGTACTGTTTTTTACAATTTTTTTTTTATTTATCTCCTTCGGGAGACACTTCCAGATATGTCTACCTTAATGATTTTTTGTTCCTATTAATATATTAATCTATTATCCCTACAGTTTCTTACGTGGAGTTTTGGGACATTCTTTGACATGTTGACAAATTGGGTTTATATCAGATTGCTTTGTATTAACACAGATATATTTCCAAAAATAGTTTTTCCAATCTCAGCAAAATTTTAACTACAATACTTATATTATTTGTTTCCTTGAAAATTGCAATACACAGTTTGAAAAATAACGTTAAAAACAACATAACCCTGTTTTTGTCAGGAGAATTCATTGCGGAGTCGTTGGTAGAGGTTGATGTAAAGAACGTGTAATGGCTTCATCGCGGACAGGCAGCGCTCCTGTGTGAAGAGGAAGCACTTCCGGAACTGAGATGAAATGGAACTTATTTGTGGGAAAGAAATTGCTCTTCTTTAAGCATCGAGACGATGACATTATATGAAAAATAGGTATAAAACTCACAATGTTTGCCTGCATTATGAAGTTTCTTGAGGATTATTCGTCTAAACAAATTCTTTATTAATACGACAACGTTTCGCGTTTGTTTATTCGCATCTACTTTTATGTATTTATTGCTACCAACATTTGTCAGCGTGTGATATTTGAAAAATTAAGTTTAAATTAAACAAAATTATACCGTACTTGAATACATTACACCCATTTCGAAAATATACTTTTGTCTGTTCCCCTCCCATCATTCTTATAAAAATTTCCAAGCGACTCAATAACCAGTTTATGCTGTCCTCTTAATATCTCTTAGGAATCTTTTACATTATTTTCGAAAATAATGTAATTATTCGAAAAACTCGCAACTACAAACTTAGTTTTTATCTTCATTCTTTTATTTTATTTTTTGTTTAATTTTGGAACTGAGTAAACGTAGCAAAAGATATAATAATATGATAGGCAACAAAACTACTTAAGACATGAAGTTTCATTCGTGTTCATTCACTCAATATCGAATAAATAGTTGTTAGGAAAACAATCTGAATGAGTCCGCTTTCTTTCAGAGTGCCAAAATCTTCACGAATGGATCAACTCTTAATAAGCACACAGAATAAATAGCGGCAGCGGGATGTAAGCTTTCTCGCGAAGCTTTAAGCGAAAAATTGCGTTCGAAGACAAAGACATCGCAACTCCGCCTTTGAAGAACAGCGCGCCAATGAGATGGAAAGTGACAGATGAAATCAGTGGAGCGAGGAATGTCTTTCTTATACCCAGATCCCTTTTCACTACATCACAATCTGAACGAACGGGAGAACGACGATGAAAACTCTGTTCTTTCTTTATCGAAAATTTAACCGTTTTTATTTTATTTATTCTTCTGCATTTATTTTTATGTATTGCCAAGATACCCTTTATTTTTGTAAATTATAATAATTGAATTTTTAATTATTTATTTTAATGTTATTAACAACCTTTGTTATGTGATGGAAACCACATCTAAAGATAAGTTCCGAAAATTTCCGATCCCAATTTTAGTCAATATTTTTTTCAGGATACATTTCTTGTATTTTCGTTACTTTCATTTAATGTTACGCAATAACATATTGTTGATTAATTAAATATTACGAATTATTGAATAATGTAGATTATTAAATAACCTTAGTATTTATCATATTTTATTTAATAAAATCTAAGCATTGTAATCATATAATTATTTGTGACTTAACTGAATTTTAATTTTATCAATGAGTATATTAATTTTAACAGCTTTGTATCTTGTAGCGGATGGTTAGTATTCCTCTACTTCATGCCTCGATGAACGTTTGTGAGATAAGTTTCTGTCAAGTGAACAGTATGAAATCTTTAATAAACGCCCAATTTAAATGGAAAATACATTGCTAACAGAAAAAATGGAGACTTGAGATATTTCCTTATAGTTTAGAATAATTAAGCACTAGGTCAACTTGAAATACAGATCAAAGTAGAATGTAACTAATATTCTGTGACAAAAAGTGAAAATTTAATTTTGTGTAGCGAGACTATGTTATTTACCTGAATAATATAACAGATACTACTTTCTCTCAAATCTTCTAGTTGTAGGCAAGTTTCACTGGGTATCATTTTTAATATTAACAATGTTAACAGAACATTAGAACAAGTAACAATTGTACATGGTATTATACAATGAAGCATTACGCTACTCACGTACAATTCTTTACTAATAGAGAGTTTTTGCATAAAGTACACGCTTCATAACGTACACGTTAGGTTGATGACGCTATCCGCGTAAGGTACATGACGCAATCAATACATTTTGCATAGCGTACCTTGGAATCAAATCATAATAAAAATTGGAAACCAAAACAAACTATTTTTATGCAAGCTTACGCAATTAAACTGTATTGTGAGTAGACCAGAACGTGCTCGTACGGCACACACAACCAACAAATCTCACTCTTACCCTCTCTGATATTGACATAACCTCAAATCCAGACCAGAATCCGCCATGACTTCGCTCACTAGTGCACCACGAACATCATACGCAAACAGAGGCGTTGTAACGTACTATGCTAGGAGCGTTAAGTGTACCACCAACTTTTGAGCATGCGCAGAAGCAACTTGCTTGTAGGTAGCGTATACGATAGCTCGCAGGTACGCTATGATAAACTCCTTAATATATTTTTACTCGCAGACGCTTTTATTTGTCAAGTCACATCCTTTTCAATAAATGAGTCAAGTAGTTTCTTTCCTTGATGTAATTTTTATGTGATGTTCTCTCGGAAAGGAAAATATAAAAATTAAATAATAGGAAATCATCAATACTTCTTTCAATTCTCTTGAGTGCGATACTTCATTTGTGTGATTTGCTCCGTCCGGTTACGCAGAAAACGAACTAAAATATTCTGGATCGTTTCCGTAGTAACGTATTAATATATGATATTTTGTAAATAATAAAAAAAATATTTAAAAAAATCATTTAAAATTCACATAAAATTCACGTGGAAGATTATGAGTTAATTTACTATCTGAAAACAAACAAGTTCCACCAATTCCGATCAAAGTACAAAATACGAAATATCGGAGACAAACCTATGTCTGGGTTTCAAAAATTTCTAATGACATTGGGGATGTACAATGAATCATTTGACCTTCTGAACACGATATTTGGAATGAATCATTTTATAGATTTTTATTAATTAAACTAAATTTTTCTTATATTTAATAAAACTAGCGGAGCCCGGCAATCCATATTATTTTCCGAAATCAATGAATCAAAATAAAAAATTAAGTACATTAAATTAGGAGAGTTACAGTTTTGTTTTCTTCAAAATTTCGATTTGTATTAGAAATTGAAGATTTTAATTTTACATTTTATTGTTTACTTTTTATTTAATCAACGTGCTTCGTTTGCAGTGGGATTTACCCCCAGACGATACCCCCATTTGGGACTTCCGCATCAAGGAATCTCGCTGGGGGATTTCTCATGTATGATTTGCGCGAGTAGTGATGTGGGGATAGTAGAGTAGCGAGTAGAGTAGCTCTTTCTTATCCATTATACCGATAAAGAGCCATTTACACTCAATAGTATTTTGAGGCAACGATTGACGTGGACTCAGTGCCTAGATAAAGCTTTATGTACTATACACTCGTGTTGTTTTTGATGCAAAAAAATGAGAAGTTCATTTAGAAACAGATCAATTACGCTTATTTGTTGTATTTTTGGAGTGTCAGAAAACGAAAGAATGTTTTTACATGTTTTTATCATTTCAATTTACTTTAATTCCCCTGTTAGTCATACTCGAAATGCAGTGCCACAAATCTTAATGTTTCTCCTTACATCAATTTTATATTAAACAGAATAGAAACGACACATACAGCAAATAATACTACGCTTCGTACTCTACTAGTGAGCAGAGTGAACACGTTTACACAGATATGTGTTCACAAGCGTGTGACAATTTTGACGGGGGTTGGAGAAGTAGAGTAGAATTACATTCGAACATATCGCCAGTAACTCGACTCGAGCAGCTACTATCCACTCTACACGCTAATGTACTGTACTAAGTGCTTACACGATTATGGTAAGTACTCAATTCGTTACTCTACCTGTGTGAACCAGGCTTTTTAGTGGTTTCGCCTCGGCACCGCTCCAAGGGTATGTATCTCATTGACACCGACAACAATGTTTCGTCACATAGTCAAGTCGTGCCGTATGTACTTGGCAACACTGCGGAGGTCCGGAGTTACGTAACCGTCAGTGGTCCTCNGTATGTACTTGGCAACACTGCGGAGGTCCGGAGTTACGTAACCGTCAGTGGTCCTCACAGGACCGTTTGTGCGGTTGTGCCTAGTGTCGCCAAGCGGTTGCACAGCGCGTTGCTTGGGAATAATAGTCGATTCACATCATTCACAATCCAATGCCTTCTTATGCGGCACAGTCTCGATGATTTCCTTTCTCCTCGATCGCTGTTTAGAGCGCCGCGTATAAATAAAATTATGATTGTGCACACCTTTGAGGCAAGGACTACACGGTGAAATATTTTAATAATATTTTCAGAGTATTAAACACACTAAAATTGTGTTACAAAACGCACTTTCCGTTTCATTTTATTGATTGGTCCGAGAAGTAAAATACTACAATAATTGTTTGAGTAATAGTATCTTCCTACCTGAGCATAAGGTGACCCCGACCAATATGGAGAGGATCCAAGCAGTCTCGCCCCTTCCGCTGTCGAAGTACTCGATTAGGGCGTCGTAGAAGATGCCAAAGGAATACGTCACTCCATCGTCTGAAAAAAAAAGAAAAAGAATACAATATAAGTCTCATTTAACAATCACTTATCCTTTTGGCCACTCCGTGGTTCAGGGGGTAGCGTTCTAGCCCATCACCAAATCATCCGGGATTCAATTCTCGGAGGAGCCCGAAACATTTGTAACTGTGACTACTGAGAACTTTTGTTCATTTAGCTGTGACTACTGAGAAGGAACCGTCCTACCTCTATCCACCTCCTCCTAGTATCAATAACTTTAACGATTACTAAGTATTCATCCTAACTCTTCCACGTGAGTCAAGTTTTTAGTAAACCAGTTAGAGTGTAGAGTGGATAGTAGCTGCTCGAGTCGAGTTACTAGCGATATGTTCGAATGTAATTCTACTCTACTTCTCCTTCTATTAACAATAACCCTACCACCCACCTCCTATCTCCTATTCCCCCAAGTAGATAAGCTTCAATAGCACGCTACTTTTCCCATTTACAAATACTACAATAATAATAATTCAACCTTAATAATATTATAACAAACATTTAATCAACAATAACATGACCAGAAAAAGTATAGCATGTTTCATTTGCAAAAAGACATTTCCAAACATAGAAACATCCATTTCGTAAGACTTGAAGGAAGTCGTCTCATACCGAGTTTATGCGTATAAAATGGCTTTATTTTGCTCATTCTGTATTTTTTTCTGATTTTGTATCTGTTTTTTATAATTGTTCATTACAAGTTAAGAAGTGTTTTTATTAGGCTGCTTCATTTAATGACCACTTTCTGATATTCCCTTATAAACCTTAAAAAAAGAAGACCAAGAATATTTTTCTTTCCAAAAATTTATAAAAATACATCAAGGATGTTATTTCTAAGAAAATGTATATTTCGCTTTAGCACAAACGATTTTTGCAAGCAGCATCAAGAGTTTGCCTTTCACTTGATGTTTTACCCCCAACTTGTAACTACTCTGTTCGGGAGAATAGAGTGTGAAGTTTAATTAAGAATAATTTTAAATACATATTTGCTGAGCGAGGTCATTAAAAACTCATATTCTAAACCTAAACCGATTATAAAACACTTTTTCCCCCATTCTATTTGGTGTCGACCGCAGACACGAAGAAAAAACGAGAGGCATAAAAAATTGAGTGCCATTTGAATAATGATGTTTGTATGACGATTTCGCGTTAATTGCAGTTTTCCGCTTCGTTGCAAATCCCATTTCACTCTGGTCGGTAATTTGCTACGAACCGAGCAAAAACTTGGTTAGATGTCCATCTCCAAACCACTTGTCACTCAGCCAATGCAATGCTATTCTAAATGTAGATGACTACGTTCCACCGAGCAGAAACTCCACACTATCATGTAGTTTGTATAGTTTTAGTTTGGAAGAGGTGATGGAAACAGACTCAGACTGACCCATGCTCGTGTGAAGAGAACCCATTGTGCAGTCCCAAAAAGACCTAGCAACTGCGCCCTACCACCGTGCCCTTGGGCTGGCACGAATTGAAAAACTTATACCTGCCACTGGCTGTGGAAAGGCACGAATCGAGAAACTTCTTAATTTTTTCCCATTCAGAAGGGCACGATTTGAGAAACTGACTCACCTGGCTGTTAGAGGCAATAGGAACCCTTCTTAACCGCGCGGGTAGTCATTTTACCCAGTTCGTACTTGAATCATGAACATGCAGTTGTCACTCTTTCAAGACTTGGTATTTTGAAGTATAAAGGGTATTCAATTATATTAAAAGTGTTCTTTCTCTGAAAAAAGGGGGTAAGGGGTAAGGTAGATGTGGCGACCCCATGGGTGCCGACTAAACCAATGTTATGACCGAACTCTATGAGAAAAAAAAACATGTTTGGCTTGGTTTTTGGGATGTCAATTCTCCAAACTGTGACACAATCTCTAAAATGATGCTTTTTTGACATGTTTTTAATAAAGATTTTTTTGCGGAAAACCAAACTGTGTCTCAACTTTACGTAACAAACGCTATTTGTAAACAACGTAGGAATAATTTCCATATTTTTTTAAAGCTACAACGTCAGTTAAAATCACCTTAAAAAACTGAAGAAAGGGCCTTTTTTTAAAAAAAAAATGATCGTTTTATATGATTTTATCTGTTGTGGAAAAATTGCGACCCACACAAAATATAGAGAATTGTATAAGCTTTTGAGTGGGCCAAAAATCATTTAAGTATCTTGTTTCGTTCAGCCGACAATCAATTTCTGGTAAAACACTGCACATGTTATAATTGGATATTTGGACTTTTGGACTTTCTGGAACCAATACGTGGATCCAAAGAGATTTCAATTTTTTTCCAACCAACTACAATATTTTCGTAATACATTCTGGATAATTGGAAAGTAAAAACAATGCATTGAATGTTTTTCTTGTGGACAAAATATGCACTAACTTAACGAACACAAAATTATAAACCCGAATTAATTATTGTTGGACGCGCAGTTTTCCCTTTCTCCCAATGTGTTAATAAAATTAAGTTTCCATTCTTTTACAATTGCTTTGTAGCTTAATGTAGGTGATTTATACGTTTAATGACCGCTTAGTATTTGGTCTGCAGTGTTCGAAGCAATGCATACACGTGGATACATATTTAATCATTGGAATACATGCAGTATACAACTTAGACGCGTTCTTTTGTTGTGTATATAACACCTCCACGCATTAATTTTTTATATTTTGGGTTCACAAAAAATAAATGAACTTTTTGGCTTAACAATTTGGTCTCATTATAAGCACAGGTTGCCTCTCGTTTTTATTTCTTTATGCTCTGTTATTTAAATTTAATCTACATTTTATGTCGAAGTAGGGAATTATCTCATCTATGTTGTGGTTTTAATTGCCTTTACTTAAGGTTTTGTTGAACCAAAAGGACAGTGTGGAGGGTTGAAAAAATATTAAATAATATTCAGGTAATTAGTACATATTACTATGCATTTTTCGCTTTTTACAATACTCTTAAGAAGTGCGACCGAATGATGAAATATTTACACACTTCTGTATATAATATGTAGGGAAAACACCTTAGTGTCTTTTCTAATTGTCTTGCAGTTCAAAGAACAGTCATCCCATAATAGCCACGATTGTACGGTCTTCGACCTATTGCCCTATAATGACCGATGGTTGCTTCAGTCAAGTGACGCGACGTTCTGGGATTTTGGAAATCCACAATACTAATAAGATGGAAGGATTTGTTAAATATATCCGACAGTTTTAGAAGCACATCAATTTCTTCTAATTTTTTTTATGTCCGTAGATCGATATTTACACTATTTGCATTTTGTCTTTTCTCACGTATTGGCTCTAGAGAGGTATATGACGACGTCAGGTGTTGTACATGAGTGTGTAAGTGTGTGTTAAGAATTTTCTTCCCCCGACATGACGAAAAAATTGAAGACTCAAAACCGAACTTGAGATTTGGCTTTGAATGCATTGGGAATAGAAATTTGTTTCACAAAGCCTCGTAACCGCCTTCATTTACACACCGTGCTCCATTTTTTCAAACTCAAAAATTTGAAAATATTAATAAAAGTTCTGTTAATTTTGCGAACAGATTGCTAAACCATGTCTGTAACTTGCACTGTTTTTGATACACAGTAGAACCCCTCTTAACGAGCCTCGGGTTAACCCGCCGATTCGTGGAACAGTTATATTTCTTCCTTTCAACGTATAATTGGTGGCAGGTAGTGTCTCAAATATCCTGTTGTGACCAGCTTTCTCGGAAATATAGCTGTCAAATATACAGACGATAATTTAGAGAAATAAAATGTACTAACACCCATTTCCACAAAAAAAATCATATTGTTTTATAAGTTTCTCTAACATTTGAAGAATTGATTTTAGGTTTCACTATCCAAGGGAAAAAGGTGGATTTATTACGTCATTTTGCTTTTATTCTGGAAGGACCTTTTTTTGTTTTATTTGGGAAAATAATTTAAAAGACAAGAATTTGATGTTTCTTTTAAATTGAGATCTTTGTAATTTTTGTACATACTACGTCGTTGTAACTGACAGATTGACTTGCTCATTCATCAACTCAGAAAATAATAGAGCCATAAACTTCTCGACGGGTTGTTGCTCTTGTGTAGCAGAATATATATAAACACTTGCAACAAATATTTCGAATTTCTAAAAGGCATTCATTGTTATGGAATTTGTATTTTCAAGTGCAGGTGGACGAATACCTTCTTGGTTGGTTCTTCTTAGCACCATTTTAGAATGCAGAAAATGGTATTTAGAATAATCAAACCCAGAATAAAATTAAAAATTCGAATAATTATTGTCAGATTCACAATTTTTTAAATCTAGAAATAATTAAGGATTCTAACTTTAAAAAATCAAATTATATTAAAATATATTTTTGTCGTATAATTAGCAACATACCGTTTACATTTATAGGTATATTTGTGTTCATAGGTTAACTCTTACTACCGTAAAGAGAATATAAAGACGGGGTTGCAGTATCAAGTGAAATCATAGTATATTTAATAATATTAAGCCACACGGAGACGGCGACGAACGTTACTAAGCGCCCCAGTATTCCTTGTCCAGCTCTGCGGACTACCACCTGTATCATCTCAGAATGACCCTCCGCACCGCCGGTAGATACGTTCATATGGGTGTAAGTTAAACTGTGCCCGGGTGTAAATTTGCCGACCCAAATTCTTACAGTTTTCCGAAGAAAAGAGTTATTTTATAGCGCACACAATGAGCACATAATTATAGTGCAGATGTTTTTGCCAAAGTCTTATATCTTAATAGGTGGGGGTGCTAGGTGAACATTCTGCCTGCACCCCCACTTTTGTTTTCGAATTTTTTTTGGTGGGGGGGTTTCCGAATGAACACAAAATTATTCATTAGCGGACGAAATTACCTCATAATTAGCATAAAATTATAGAATAGTTTATATCATTTTTTAACAAAGCGGGGGTGCCAACTGAACAGACCTTTACCTTGTGGTGCATTACGTGAATCAAACATTTTTTCCTTACGTTCGTGTGTTTGAGTCACGCGCCACTTTGTCTGAAAAATGGCGGATCTCGGTGGTGAGTGGTGGTGAGGGTAGATCGGGTACACTCTCTCTAGATGCACTCTGGCCATACCCAGTTTCTTATGGCATCTAGTGGCAATCTTTAAAAACTAAAGTACGCACTCTGCTCCCTAGTGGCGTCAACCCGAACAATTAGTGTTTCTCGAGCTTGGTTCATAAGTAATGATAATTTTACTAATAGCCGAGGATGACTACAGAAAAAAAAACAAATCCTGAGAGATAACTTTTTATGCTTTAAATTTATTTTCTTATTTCTGTTAACGGTAACAGTATATTCTGGAAATAAAAAGAATTTCGCTAATAGTTGTTTCCCCAACTCTCTTGTCGATTCTAGTGATGAAAGTAGAAATGGCAAGTGTTATCAGTTCGCATCAATGATAAACGTATCAACATGTATTGTACTCTATAAACTATTTAAACAGGGTTACATGTACGTATTGACGTATGTCCTTGAGTACTACATTTTATTCACGGAAAACATGTACAAAGTAGTAAGTGACTCAAAAAATCCTTCTAGACACAATGTTTAAGAAATATTTTATCATTAGAGTGCAATTTAAAAAAAAATTAAGTTTATTTCATTAGGACCTTAAGGCGTAGAACAAAAATTCTTTTTTCGTATATTTTTGTGTACTTCTAGTTGATCTCACCCAACGTGGTGCGGATGTTTATACTGGCTTCTACCCAGCCGTTTCACAAAAATATTAATAGTAGAACATTAGAAGATGAAATAAAATCATTTTTTGATGTCTGTACAGAAATAGCCCGTCTCCCTTGAGAACACCCATTCTCAATAAACTGCTTCACCCCCAAGTGACGCGTTACATTTTATAAATTTAGTGATTCCTCTTGTCCGTTTCTGAAAATTTCTGGAAGTTTAATCAGTATAAATCTAACTGTAGTTTTGTATATCGGAAAACCCCAACATATAACATTGATCTTTAGAAAAAAACACATTAAGAAGAGTGTAACAATACGTGCTCAGCAATGTACCTTCTAGTGTTTAGGTACAAGAAGTCTCGTGCGCAAACGATCGGCGATATCGGGCTGTAACAGGAACCTCGCTACGTAACATGGATTTCAATTTACATACTAAATAGATTATTTG
The DNA here is from genome assembly GCA_002313205.1 of Laupala kohalensis. Taxonomy (NCBI): domain Eukaryota; kingdom Metazoa; phylum Arthropoda; class Insecta; order Orthoptera; family Trigonidiidae; genus Laupala; species Laupala kohalensis. The sequence continues at coordinate 172,144 of NNCF01129868.1, read as the reverse complement.
TTATGTTGATCTCCTTGTACAGAAATCACTTAATACCTTCTGGAGAACCGAAGCCAGAATAAGACAGAACCTAGATCCTAGTACTAACGCCAAATATAATTAAACATCTATGAAATACAGATTTTTGAAATGGTTTAAGACAAAAAATCACAAGAAGTTTTAAAATTAAATCAAACAATTATTCTGATACTTAAGTATAACAGAAATAATGAGCGTTAAGTTTATTGACATGAAGGGTGCATATAAAAAGTATGCAGATAAGAAAAACGTTTTTTGTTTCTTTTACACTGAGGCGTGTTAGATACGAAAAGACACGTAGACACATATTTGTCCCAAGCAAATATATTTCTGCATTAGCTTTTCTTATCAGAATTTAAGGGAGAGTAAAAAATCTTATACAATAAAAAGTGTGCGAGACACACAGCGGTATAAAAGAAAATTCGTATTTGTAAGAATTTCTTTTGGTTTGTAAATTTATTTGTGTATGTTAGTTTTGGAGGTTTCTTACTGACCGTTGTCAGCATGAGATTTCAGTTGACCACCCTTATTCGGTATTGCGCCCCAATTTGACCACCCCTTTGTGCATAATTCTAGTTACTTCTTTAGGAAGCATTGCATCACACCCGACGTACGAAGTAAGAGAAAAATTTCATCCAAATTTTGAGGGGTTGCTGCGACTTTCATATTATAGAGATATACTACGAAAGGATTTTGTCAAAATCACTATATTAAAGGGATATATATATATTTTTAAATGGGGCTTTAAGGACTCGTCAACAGCAAGGTCATTAGAGCCCATGCAGGTGGGGAAAAATGCAGTTTCGCACCATAGAGAAGAGCCGTAGTGACTCCTCCCCGCGTGTGGGACTCGCCGAATATCTCGACCATACCCTTCTGAATTCAACAATAAAAAACCCTCCTGAATTCAACAAATATCTAAATACAAAGATGAAAGAAAGAAAAGAAAACAGTTGGCCACTACATTATATCATAAAAAAGAAATTTTTTTTCTAAAGATTATATTTTATAATTACAGAAACGAAGAATGAAAGGAAAGAAGACAGGAAAGAGGAAAAAGGAATGCAAATTTAAACCCTTCCGAGAACAATGGAAATTGACGGTACGAAGTCTGTCTCGTAATTTCGACCATACCCACTAAAAAACCCTCCTGAAATCAACAAATATCAAAATTCAAAGATGAAAGAAAAGAAAAGATTTGCACAATACATTATATCATAAAAAAGGGAAAAAAAATTCTAAAGATTACATTTTCTAATTACAGAAACGAAGGATGAAAACAAAGAAGACAGTAAATATGAAAAGGGAATGCAAATTTTAAACCCTCCCGAGAACTTGTGGGAGGAGCCCCGATCTACTCATAAAATTCAATAGTTTATTAACGTTAACCGTTTCATTTCCGAGAATTGTTGGTAAATCTGCAGCCAAACCAATTTGTCTCCGTACACTCGAGTGTCTCCGTATATAAACAAGTTATTTTTGTCTACACAAAATTTTATTGAAGGGTTAAGAGAAACATGACCATTTAAGCTCCCGTTTTTTCAACTAGCACTAAATAATGTAAACTGATGCTGTGTTGGGTAATATCATAGTATGTAGGTCAAACAAGGAAAGGGTTAAAAACTAGAATTCAGGAGCACAAACGAAATTTAATATCAGTTGAACAAAGTGTAGTAACCTCTCATTGCATTAATAATGATCACTAGAAGGATTGGGATAACACATTAATAGTGGACAAATGAGTTAATTATTACAAACGTTGCATGTCAGAAATGATAATTTATAACAAAAATTGTATATGAGTTGTGCGTTTGAACGGGAGTTTGAATTTACGCACAACACAGAAAATATTATAACATGTTTGTGTAGCTTCTACTCTTTAGTAAACATATTTTTATGTTTATAATAACGTTTCATATCATGTTCAATTGTTTTGTTTCTTGTTATCATTTGTACCACCTGACGACTCCAAAATAAAGGCGAAACGTTGTAAACTTTATATCTTAAAATATGTACTGAGACAAAATATATAGTGTTCGTCTATCATATGGTCGTAAGTTACTAAGTAATTAATTATTTATTCTTTTTGAAGTGTTGGTACTTGTAGTTTTGATAGTTTCGTACGTCAAATGGATTCGTTTTTATCACTCATGGACGTGATGCGTTCTACTGTTGGACGTTTCGTAACCTCATCCCAAACTTCGCTTCTCGCTTTCTTTTCATCTTGGCACGCCATTCAGGAAGCGAACACGCTCCAGGATTACTTCGCTGCTCCTGGTCTCGTCTTACGTCATAACTGCACTACATTTACACGGAAGTTAATGAATTCTATGTGGTTTTGTTGACCCCGTTCGTCGTAAAAGATAAAGGTTGTTTATTTGGGTCAAAAACGTTAAACAATATTCATGCTACCTACGTTTCGGACATTTATTTTTCATTCTTCGGGGCTAAACACATTTTTGAGTTATTGTGTTGTGGTTATATACATGTCGGTGTTATGTTTATATAAATGTTTTAATTGTAAACCTGTAATGTTTAACCCTGAAGAAGAACAAACAAATGTCCGAAACGTTGGCAGTATGAATATTGTTTTCCCATATACTCAACAACCTTTATCTTATATGAAAGTTAATGTTCATATGATCTAATGAGAGTGTTTTTTGTGAAGATTGGTAAAAAAACCCGTAGATTTACTCCATAACGTTTCGGCAGTTTATTTGTACTTTCATTAGGACTGTATCATCCCATCAACATGGAAACATCCACATGACAAAATATTTTTGATGTTGTGGGACAAAGACGTGTTTGGTGATTGTGCTGCGTGGATAAAATGATGTGCTCACATTATAATATTTAATTATATTGTAATTATCGTGATTCTAAGTTAGATTCATACCCACAGAATTTCATCTCTTCTCTAAAGTGTGACGAAAAACAAATAATATTGAGGCAACACTTCTGCAAATACTCGCGAATTTTATTTCGTCTCTAGATTTTTTTGTAAAAAATCAGTCGAATTTCAAAACATTCGAGTGTTTTTTCTTTCATTGAACATAATACAGAAATATATAATAACTATTTTCATTTTTCATCATTTAGGAATTTTGCTGTTTTTTATGAGGTCTTGAATAAACACCAAAACCCAAATTTACTGTTGTGCGCTTAAGTAGGAAAGTTCTGGGTGCGTTTGACCAGACTGGTTGTATTATTAACTTGATGAAGAGTGACCAATTATCGAACGTTTACCTTGAAATTTTCATTTCAAAAGACAAGGAAACTAGATTACAAATAGCTCTTAATATGTAATTACTTAAAGTACATGACAGGCTTCTTTAATTGTACAACGAAGGTATTTGTTGAACGTGGTCAAATTATCTATTTAAAACTCAGAAGCAAAGTCCGTTCGATGTGTTACCCATTCGGGCAAAAGCATGCACCTCGTGTGTATTAGGAGCGTCAAAAAAACTAGAATTATTTTCTTAATTATATCTTATTCTGTTATTAGCTCTATTTAACCAAAAGGTCTCTAATGATTTATTTTTAATTTAAAAATAAGTACCAAGAATATTCATAGAAAACTATTAAATAGAACTATTGTTTTAACGATGTATACATCTAATCAATACTAACAAAATTTAAAAAATGTATCCAGGTTATATTAAATTCTATTCATTCAAAACCAAGAAATTTGAATATGATAATTTAAACATTCCAAATGCGAATCTTCAGCAATAGTAATTTTTCCCAACGAACCTCACAACATTCAAAATTATTCATAATAAACTGCTGGGTATACTTTCTAGGAATGTATTCGACATTTTCTCATTTAGAGCAGTGCTTTCGTATGATATTTATAAAAATTTGTGTTGTAAAACCATAATTTTAAACAAAAATGCTCCCCGTTTAGCCCCTATCCGCCTTGATGGCGGTCTACATCCGCCACAGTTGTTATCATGATGCGTTGCTACTCCTATACCCACGGGTGGATTTTGCGGAAATGAAAGAGCGAAGTTTGTGAGGAAGCTGGCACAAGATGTGTGAACTTTGTGAACTACAGCGTTGTGGAGGGAGGTAGATGCCACATATGTTCTTCCGGAGGTCTTGAGATAAGATGAGCGTCGCGACTTGCTGAATGTACGAACTTCGAAGGCACCTAGAAAAATATCTACAGTGGGGATTCTCATCTCCAGTGACGTTGTACGAAAGGAGCAAATGAAACTCTCAAAACTCAAAAGTAACTTTGTTTTTTTTTAAATCCCCCACGTGGTCCCACGCAGTTGGCAACTACTATTTTGACAAATTTTATTTATCTCTAAAAGTATCAAACAGAAATCTCTTATATTGCGGTAAACTACACCGCCAGGAAATGCAACATAACATAGTTAATCTCGAAACGAATATAAATCAATTATCATTTTTATTGAAACTGCAACTTAAATAAGTTCTTAGAATTATGACATTATTAGAATTGTGGTAGTTAAATTGAAATATTTAGAACGACCTTGTAAATAAAAAGTTTTTATTAACGCTCACGGACGTTTGGACAACTGCTTTGTGTCATAATCAAGTTATTGTAATAAATAAATAGTTAAATAAATATTGGTTACAAAATGTTCATGGAATTCCCTTTCAACTCCATAGGTTATTTAATTTTTTTTAATACTATGATAACATACATCATTATATTCATCCTTTATGCTTCTGGAGATATTTCACAAATATATAATGTGACGAAAGGAAACCATATATAATCTGCAGTCTTACAGTTCAAGTGATTTTGATTGCATTTTTTTTAACTTACGCTGTAAAACAATTTACTAGTGACTCACATAAAATTTCCTCGCAAAATAGGTATACTTAATTCAAAGATGACTATTTGGGAAAAGGAATATCACATTGAAAATCATTTTTTAAATTATCTTTCCCTATAGAAAGCAATTACTGAGTTATTAATAATGGAATATGGTAAGGGAAATATCAACGTTAAGAAAAAACGAGTCCATTACATACGGACACTGACTAGCGACGTTTGAAATACTATTAAGGAATGTTCAGTACGTGACCGGTGTTAACCGCTGTATTGGGTTCGTTCCTAGGCGAGTGTATTTGTTACATCTGTGCAGGAACTAGGGCATCGTCGTAACCGTCTTCTGGTCGTTTCACATCACACTCTTTGCCATCTCTACGTTTGCATTTTTGCATTTTTGTTTAAAAATTATGGTTAAATATCATCTGCGCTACAGCCTGTTCTCACGTATGGGAGTATAATGTGGTACTCAAGAATGAAGCATAAATATTTCGAGCGGAAGATGTCCAGCCTCCAACGGAGTTGCCTCCGACGGTGGTACGGAGGTTATAAGAGTGTATCCACGAAGGGGATGTTGTTGTTGCTTGGGATCTTGCATAGACACACAGTATTTGCGATACACGATGAGGAGAACTCATCAGATCATACTCGATACAACGACAATTACCTCAGACATGAAGAATTGGAAGACAAATATGGGATTCTTGGAAAATCAGATGGAATAAAGCCACAGAAGGTAGGGACTTGCGACAATTTATTCCGAATGTGCGGTATGTTACGACAAACAGACAGTGGTTTAAACAGCAAAAATCAACAATAGAGATCATGACGGGCCATGCGCATGAGACGACGTATCTCAAGAAGAGAGGCATTGTCGAAGATGACGTTTGTGTGTGTGGGAAGGCACGAGAGATGATCGCACATGTTTTGTTTGATTGTGAGTTCAATGATCGAGAACGGCAAGTTTGGTACGCAACGCTGAACCGTATGGGAATGTACACTTGGACAAAGGATATGACAACATTAATACGAACAAAGGACATGTTTCCTTCTTTTGAGGACTATGTGACAGGAGTGTTCTTGATTCGACGATATGTTGGATAGTAGACACGTGTAATCCCGTTATTAGTTCTTTAGCCACGGCACAGGAGACTAATAAAATAAAAATAAATAAATATTACCTAAATGAAATGCATTGAATAAATAATTAAAAATATTTTATTATAAATAACCATAACAAGTATTTATTGAAGTTACTAATATGGTACTATTAATTGTATTAATACGTATAATTATTAATATTAACAATTATATTAATAATATAATAACAATTATTAATCTAGTAACACTTTTACAAATTATGTTATTTATCAACTTCAATTTTATTCAGGTCCAATGGAGGGAGAGGGACTTTAACCCCCTTAGCCGTACCCACAGATCCGCCACCGGCTTCAACATAGTCTACCATTTCCACGTCTCTTCCTAAAGGATCGTTATCTAGTTTCTGACGCGGGATTCTCTTTGATCACAGATTAATGAATTGCAAATTGTGTCATCCGAAAAGTACAGGGAGTTAGCTGATTGCATTCAATAAAGCCCGCTCTTTCCATTCACAGATTGTCAGTTAATCTTGAGTGATCCTATAAAAATTTATAATAGATGCCCAGGGGCGGCATCTATTGAAATTATAAATCTCGAAATCAGTGTTATTGAATAGTTAAGATTTATCATCAATACTTTGCGACTAATCTAGTTCAATAATAATACGTACTCGTGAAATTACTTTCTTGTCTTTTATTAAATACAAATTTGTTGGTGTTATGTTAATATTATACACGTACCGAACTATTTTTATTGAAAGGAGTGTGTTGAAATGCTAAAATCCTCCACTGCCCTTGGGCCCTTGATAGGAATTGATAGGATGATCCCTCACTTGCTTCCGGAGAGTATATTAGTTTATTGTAACACAACATAGAAGTTTCGAGAAGATGCAATTCAAAGATAACCGACAAAGCACACACTCTAAGAATGATTTAATATATGAATATATAATGGACGTTAATAGTAGTGGGCGTTGGATGTATATTTAAATATTTTTTTTGTTTATTCTATGGCATTTTTGTTTCGGTCATCCTGTTGTAACATCCTTCAGGGACCTAAGTTGCTGTCTAACCATATTTATCTTTTCATTTTAATTGGTATTATTGTCGGGATCACAACAAAAGCTTTAAAAATTTACTCATGGTTAAACGTAACATTATTTTTTTTATCAATAATAAATCATTATAGTTATCACATACACATGGAACATCCGTGTCCATGTGCGAGTACCGTTTCAATAGGAGCGAGTTGCTTTCGTATAATTCGCACTCTCGAGGGGAAAACACTGGGATGCAAATGCACGCTAATTACGAATTCAACTGTTTGTTTCTCAAACAATGCACTGTTCTTTTTTACAGAATGGAGTAAATTGACATTGATTAGTTGAATTGATTTATTTGTTAAGATATTGCTCTTCTTTACGTTTGACAAATAATATATTTTGTTATTCTTGTTTAAAATTGCTGTGGTCTGAAAGTCATTGTCTTCCACAATGAAGATTACGCTTCATATTACTTTTGAATGACATTTGAAGGTGTTAAAAAAATCAGGAGATATCAGTCCACTAGGAATGAATGAGGTGAAACAGAAATTTTGACACCTGTCTTCTCTAAAATCTCAAGAGCATGTGTTTTTAATTTCTTCCTAGTAAATTATTTGAATGACTCTGTTGATAGTTATTTGAATTCGAATATTTTCCACATATGAACTAGCGGAATGTTGAACAGAACAGGAAGCCACACTTTTATCTGGAAACACAAGCCGATGAATTCTCATGCGATGATAGCATACGAACGGATACGACAAAATAGGAATTATTCGTGTGCTGTATATTGTGTGTGTATTTATGGTAGTGGAGGGGGAGAAGACAATTGGAAACATATGCGCATACATTCTCATAAAAATATGCATTGTTCCCAGAAGACCATTAACATCAAAACATGACAAAAAACATAGACTCAAGAATCATATGTGTACTTGGGCAATCTCTATTCCTCTTTCGACGAAAGAATCGCAGGGATGGCGCACCGCAATAAATAAATATGTTTTGAAAGTTATAGACTCCGTAGCTGGAATTAAAATCATATTTATGTTAAATCATAACTGCGACGTTAATATCGAACATGCGTGTAAACGAAGTTAATAAACTGTTAATTTATAATGTAAAATTGAAAAGACCCCATAAGAGCAATTCAAATATATAAGTAAACTCGTGTCCGTAACTATGAGTAGGCTCACATGAAACTAGATATTTAGTTGTTGTTTTTTTTCAATAATTTTAGCGAGATCATTAAATCTGGATAACTTGTGATGAAATTGTGTTATATTTTAACTTAGGATGTATTGTTCTTGTGGATGTGAGAAATTTTCATGCCGTATTCCAATCGCTCTACGACATCCCCAATTTTGATTTAGAAGATTATGATAATTTCGAAATAAATATGGCACCCGAAGGGGAAAGATCGTGTAAGATCACAGTTGTATTTTTTACTGTTGGGGCTTTAGATGACTCGCCAACGTCGAGGTCATTAGAGCTCTGATCACAGTTATAGGTAGTAGCAATAAAAGAAAAGCACCCACGAAGAGCATGGACCGTAAACGGTCTATAAGTATACTTTGATAAACAAATAGGAGAGTGAAGTACACGGAGTGTCCTGCAGAACATATGTCCACACCTTTTAAAACGGAGAAAGGATTGGTGTACGCAAATGAAAAACGTTTTGAGTACCAAAAACATTCATTTTACAGAAGACAAAGAAAAGCCTATTAAACACCGTTCTTGATTATAAAGAATCATGGAAAAATCATAGGTTCCTAGTTTGATGTTGCAACTAATGGTGCTTTAAAAAGTAAAATTTTATCCAAATTTATGATGTTCTGTTGAAACCATAGTAAGTGCCAAATAATTAAAATATGGGTAATATTGTGCCACATATGCTTTTTAAAAAACTCTCCAAGTATTCACGGGTATTACCCAAAAATAGTGTACGAGCCACGTGTGATAACTATCATTTAACTTGGCGTAACGAAAAATTATTGAAAATATCGTAAAAGGCCATTATAATATCGATTTCCTCGACTATTATTGCATAATACAAGTGAGGCTCGCTATCATCCGTTGACCGTCGTCTATTGACCATGACTATTGACCGTCATCATAAATATTAAACTATCAACAGAAGTCACTTAGACCGATAACCGCAGCATAGTTGTTGAAAAGAAGATTTTTCTCGAAAAAATATTTTCTTTGGCACTTGAAACGTTATCATTTACATGCCTCATTTTGTATACGCTGTACATTCACTGGTATATATTGGAGTCTCGAACAGTTAGATAACTATCCCAATGATAATTAATTTACCGACAATCGTGCCGTTTCGGTAGCCTCCCTGCTGCTGAGCAAAGAGTGCGGATTCGATTCCCTGTTCTATTTAATAATAATAATAATAATAATAATAATAATAATAATGTATTACTCCGCAAATGAGTACAGTTCGATGGCAGATAAAAGTAAGTCATAAGAGAAGTATGTATGTGTGTATATATATATAACAACTTAACAAGAAGTTAAATGATAAATCAAACACCCAAATATTTATTAAACACATACACGATATAGAATGGTTAACAAATTAGGACAGTAGGTAACAACGAGAAATAAATTAAGATGTAAAGAATTAATTATCTACTTGAAGCACTTGTGACTGCATGTTCACATACATAACATTAACACATTTTCGCTTATAATAAGGAGACTGAAAGCTGAAGGACTAGAAAACAGCTAAGTAACAAGAAAATGTTTTGGAGTTTTTTACACAATGAAGTGCATTAAATGAATATGACGTAAGAATTTAAGTTGTGTAGAAGGACTTCACTAATTTTAAAATTAAACGTTACGATATTGGGTTAATGAAATAGGTTTTCCTGAGCGGTTAACTGGAGAGAATTCCAAAGAAGACTAATCCCAGAGAGATAACTGTGAAATGAGGATGTAGAAGCAAATGGAACTCTTCGACTGTCGTATTCTGCACGAAGTTCGAACATGCAGATGGTCCTACTACTTTTTGCTAACACTTCGCGTCTGGAGTGCAGCCAAATGACCTGATGTTGGCAGATTGGGTCGCGACGAGGAGTCCTAGACCCTGAACCTAACTAAGGCTTTCCACCGAAAGCACGTTTGGAGAGACAAGGTTGATGAATTCGTTCAATGGGACGAAATAGAGACCACTCCTTTCTTTAAGGTGGGACTAGCTCTCATACTTATTCACATCACTCAGATATATAATTGTTTTCTTATTCTTATTGTTATATAACACAACAATATGAATAATAATGATGAAAAAACATGATTTAATTTCTATCAGTTAATACTATTGTACAAGCCCCTCAGTGGCTACGGTGTTAGCGTGCTCGCTCATCACCAAGTCATCCTGGATTCAATTCCAGGTGCCGGAAAATTTTTGTAGCTTTTCATTACTACGTTTCAGTTCGTATGTATGTTCACCTTCAGCGGCTTTCAACCGCAGTTACTACTCGGATATAGCAATCTAGATTCTATCTAGACGCTGTTCCCCCCAAAATGTGTTACGATGTGTCCAGTGAGTAAACTCACACAAAACTGAGCCTTACTAACACTCATCATCGCGGTCCTTAGTTAGCCGAAACGAGAAATAAATAAACAAATAAATAGTGTACAATATTCAGGACCTCGTTTGAAATACTCCCAAGAGTATGTAAATACATGGCGGCCGGTAAAATATCTTTCTCAGATGCCCGGTGACCTATAGATAAAAGTGATGTAAAAATAGTTCGGAAAATTTACTACAAATCAAAGTCAATTTTCATTACTTTCGTGATCTAAAAGTTTGTCTTATTTTGTAAATAAGTGTTTTATCCATAAGGCGCAATGTATTTCATCATCAATTATAATTTTAAATCATTTAAATCTCGATCATGGCCGGTGAGGTATGTTTTTCAAGTTCGAATAACAATAAGTAGTTACTCTATTTATTTATGTCGATTTAAGATATTTTAGTGATTTAATTCTACCGACGCTATTCTACCTGAATTGATTTCACATATTAAAAAAAAATGTTTATTTCATCGCAACATAAAACATTAAGCCACAAATGTCCCCGAAGTTTTTTATTCCCTTTCCTGTGTAATCAATCAAAGAAATCACAGAAATGACATAGCGGATTTCAGAGCATTAAATATGTAACGGCGATATCCTATTATTCATTTTTCTGAGATAACAGCATTTAAAAATTACATCAAGAAAAAACTACGTTTGTGAAGAATGATATTTGAATCCTTGAACACGGACAATTGACAGCTCTAACGCGTGTGACCATGGAGGTATAAAAATATAAATGTTCTGAAGTCCTGTTTACATTGTTTAATAGTAAATATGAAACACAGCGAAACTGCTGTTACGGGGAAGTATCATATGCCATATATTCAGGTGAATAATATAATCTTGCTGAGTAATAGTGAATAGAATGTTATTGTAATAAAAAGACACAGAAATATTTACAATGATTTATACCTGAGATGAAGAAAAGAGAATGGACTAGAGTCTTTTGATGGAAAGGTAAAGAAACTCAATCGGGTGTTCAATTACTATACATATTGTTAATTTTTTATTCATTGTTATTATTATTTTCTGATTTTTTGTTTGTTTTATGTTCTTATCCTGAAAATGCTGACTACTTTTGCTTAAATTATTTTAAATGATATAGTTTAAATGTATGAAGTTGTCAGTAAATATTTTTTGTGACAATTAACTTCGATCTTCCAGTACAATGCAAGACAAAATTCGCTTCCCTCGGTTGAATACTTTTTTTAGAGGCGCCGCCAATGTTTATTTGTGATTTCTTTCCGTCCTTTTTCTTTTTCTTCGTCTCACTGATACAAAGTGCTCTGAAGCTGCGAAAGCACAAAAATATTCTTTTCTATTTTTCGAATTATTTCTATGTGTAAACATGATGCATTGAGAGCTATTACTCGGGAGACGCAAAGATCGCATACTTACGTCCAATAAAAACACAATTTCTTGAACTAACTTCACTGTGAGCAAATTCATCTTTTCACTGGAGAATTAAATAAAAGATAGAAAATATAGCTGCCATTCTAAACATTAAAGTTTTTTTTTAATTTTACGAACACAATACCCCTTTTCAATGCACAATAACTATTTTCATGTAATAATATTTATGTGCTTTAACATGTTAACGTCAAATTTACAACGCTTAATATATCGCTCCTTTCTTGCTTGTAAAATTCGAGGAGGATACGTTCCCCGAACCTCAGGGAGAAGACAAATATGCTTGGATTTATGTTAACTAGCAAGACATTCGAGTGACTTTCTTTTCGTACTATTTTCCATCAGAGAAAATTTGTGTATAACATGACAAAATGTGGTAGTATAGGGTCATAAATAAAAAAGGAGGTTTTGCACATCATTGGGTCAAGTGTTACGCGGTGAGCAAATTTACATTACGTATATTTGAATACCCTGATTACCTTATCATTCTTTTACTCTAACCTTCTTTTACTAAGGAAAAAATAAAATTTTAATACAAATAAATTCATAATAATATAAATTTAATACAAAACTTGCCTGAATATACTACACCATCTCGCGGGACCTGCGCCAGTCGAGTAATCGCTTCCGAGGCGTGACTGGGCTGCACGTTGCATTAAAATTCTTGTAAACTCTGAACTACTCGTTGAAATTTTACAATTTAAAGATCATTTTTGTCTTTGTTAAATACATAAATAAATAAATAAATAAATAAATTTATTGTCAAAAAACAGTACAAACTGCGTATGACCACGTGGAGGAAAAAAAACTAATTTACTCTCCGGAAGCAAGCAAGGGACCATCCCATCAATTCCGATCAAGGGCCCTAAGGCAGAGGCGGATTCAAAAAACAAATAATCTATTAAATTTGATGATGATTGATTGTTTCCTTCCTAAATTACTCTCTAAAATTGAAGTATTATGACATTTCTATTTTTAATAACATTTTATCGATAATTTAGGTTAATTGTTGTAGATAGACATATGCTGTCGCGGACTTTTTTGTAGAACTCTTTGAGGCAAAAAATATTGCTATTTATAGTTGTCACCTATCTCTAACCATTTCGGCAGCGTAAGCAAATAAAATTCTCTTTTTCCCGATTTTATCAACATTTTTTGTCAAAAACCTCTTTTTTTTCTTATCACACATTTAAAAAAAATTTAGCATATGTTCATCCTGGACATGTAAACTATCTCTTTGCCAAATTTCATCACGAACGGTTGAGTGGTTTAGTCGTGATTATGTAGCAAACAAACAGACACGCTATCGCGTTACGCATAATAATTATAACCAATATTTGTATGGATTATTGGCCATAATTATCGTAAGATAATGTTGGTTGATGATCAATTGGAAACGTGGTGACGTGTATTGGGTAGTTGTTGGAGACAATGTGTAACGAGTATTATTATTATGTGTAGAATGTTTAGATGATTATGTAATTTTTAAGTGTTTTATTTAGCCTGTTGAGGACCTAAGTAAAGGTCGAAACGTTAGCAGGAGATAAGCAATACTTTCTTTTTGCAAAAACAACAGTCTCTTAATTTGTATTATAATTTGAGAGTATTAAAAACTCTAAAAGTGGTCCACTAAACGCTCCATAAAAATGCCTTTTTATTATAATGAAATTGTCGCAATGAACCCGTGTGCTAAGTTGGCAATAGTGCTTCGGAAACGAGTGCGTCTGTTCCAGGCTTTATCACCGCCGCCCGACTTCTTATCACGTCTCACTCGTAAAGCTTCACTCGTTTCGGGTTTTTTAGTTCAACATCGCGTAGCAACGTAGTACGTAATATTATATTGATTTTCAGAAATTATGTTGATTGAAGATTTTTAGTTGTTAAAAAAGTGTGCAAGGAAAATGTCATTCGAATCGCAAGAGCTGGAACTGCTTCTGTAGCATAAACATTAACAGCTGCAAGTAAATTTGAATAATAGATGTAAATAAATTTTTGCAAAAATAGAATACGTTTTAAGAGCCAAAACGTGCTGTACAATAAACGAACTAATAAATTTGATTAAACGTCATAATTGATTTTTTTTTTAATTTTGGAAAAATTTTCACAGATCAATTATTTTAATGTTGCAACTGATGGTACTGGTAAAAATAATATTTTATCTCAATTTAAGATGTCTGTTGAAACAGTTCTAAGTGCCAAATAGTTAAAAGTTCGAGAATATTCTGCTGAGAAATGCCACCTGTGATTTAAAAAAATGCTCCAAATACTATCCGTAGTATGTGCCACACTTGATATCCATCATTTTGCCTCACATTACAACAAATTAAGGATAAAATAGTTTTAAAAATATATTATAATATCGATTTCCCTAATTTATTTCGTAATACATGTTAGCCCTGCGACGACGACACAACCCACGCTATCTTTTGACCGTCATAGCAATTAATGTCAACATGGTACACCTCACATATTACCATAGCTTAAAATAGCAAAGAAAAATATTTTTTTCGAGAAAAAACTTTATGGTTTTGGTATTTAGAGCGTTTTTTTTATTTAGATGTCTCAATTTTTATAATCAAATCAAAATGGGTTTTATTTACATATACATCAAAAGAAATAAAATATTTATAGATTGATTTTATTTTATTGGCGGGGCTGAGGGCTCAGTTTTTATAGGAAGTGTTCCGTCAAAGCTAACATTTCCTCTTTTACTTAACGCGAATCTTATCTTCTCTCCTACGACATATAACGCTTGCTTTCGAACGCGCTTCCATTAAACAGGAAAACCCTTTCTCAAATTCTGTTTATGCCGTGGCCATTAAACGATATCAAGAGCTGTGCACAGCATTTGATAGACGTTTTGATAAAACCTGTAATAACGTTCTGCACAATGGGAACAACACAGATGCCGTAAATAGATCGATTATCGATATTCGATATGGCACTCTTCCGAGACATGGATTCACTGTCAGGTGAAGCCTGTGTACACTTACTATCACTTAAACGATATCTTCACACGGTTGTACGCATTATAAAAATATAAATAAATTTATTGTCAAAAAAGCAGTACAAACTGCGAATGACTACGTGGAGGACAATAAACTAATTTTACTCTCCGAAAGCAAGCAAGGGACCATCCCATCAATTCCCTGAGGCAGAGGCGGATTGAAAAATTTCAGCAAAAATTTCTAGATAAGATAAAAAGTTAGCTACGTGTTATAATATTAATATAATATCAACATGTTTATAATTTAACACAAAAAGTTTATTTTACATGTACAAATTATTATCGAACTATGGATTATTCTGAGTATAGTGTTTAAAAATGATAAGAATAGAAATAACATTAAATTCACGATTCCTTGTTTCAATAAACGCGCCCCTAGACAAAAGCTTATTATCTCTGTATAAGTCAATAAATATTTTATTGGCGACTAGCAGGATCCACGGTTTTTGGTAGCGTTTAAGTATGTATTTTTGTAAGAGAGTTCGAAAACGCCGCTCGGTTGTGCTTACTAGGACGCTCCTTAGAAAACGCGTTAGGTGCACTTAGAAAGCCCATCTCCCCACGGCGGACATCAAAAACCGCATAAAACTAAATAAAGAAAAGTCTAACTCTAATTTTTTAAAAAAGCACACTGTAATGTCCTTGGACCCGCCTTAAACACTTACATCAAATTTTAAAACTCTTAATATTTCGATTCTAAACCCAACCCTGCACGACCGCCAAGAAAGTTTACATATTACAAAAAATCAATTTGAATTACGAAAAAAACTTTCGCAAGTCGTGTGTCAAATTTTAAAGTTATAGGTCTTAAAGATTTGTGCTAGGCGAGAAAATAAAAAAAGGTTTAACGTTCAATGAATATTATTAAAGTGGAATTCGAAAAAAATTATTTTGTTGTTTGTAACTTAAAAAATCGTTGTGTTGACGTCCGGCAAGTTTTGTCACCGGGAAAATTCTAACTTGTTATACATTATAATAGATATAGCACACTGATCAGGCGTAAAATAGGAGTTAATCTGTACAAGTGAAATATTAAAAACTTTTCGACGCGAAAAACTTAACTTGTTCTGGACAACTCATCTCCGATTGACGTATTAGCCTTCGCAATCAAATGTAAAATAGCACTTAAAGGGGAAAAATACGAAAAGTTCAATGTTAGAAAAAAATTACATTACATTTTTGCGACAAGATTCCCAGATTCATTTTCCTGTACGTTGTATGTTTATTTTGAGTATTTATAATTATTTTAGTTTTCGTTCAATTAAATTACTTGCTTGTAAAAATGAGCAACAAATAGTAAACTTTTAGCCAGGTGAAAATGGCGGCGATTCCGGCAAATAATCCGAGACTCCTGCTTTGAGCGTACGGGTGTTGACCACTAAACCACCCATTTGCCTTGCGCAATCGTATACCATTTCCACCCAGGTCTTTCTGTACGGAAGAAATATATGCAATACCATATGATTATTCTAATTGCGGTAATATTACTCAACAAATATACAGTACTCTCTCTTTGTTATCATTTTAGTGAAGTGTCTCTGTATTCGGAATCTTCCTATTCTTACATATTCTATATCATGCACAACGTTGTTCGCAGGTGGTAGTGCTGTCGCTCATCACCAAGTCATTCCAGGTTCGATTCCCGATGGGGCCGGAAAATTTGTAGTTTTTCACATGAGTGTCCCAGTTCATGTAGCTGTGACTACTGAAAAGCAAACCTTCCTTCCTTTATCCAGCTTCTCCTAGTATCAATAACTGTAACTATTACTAACTACTTCTACTAACCCCTCCACGTGGGCCAAGTTGTTGGTAAACCCAGCTAAGCGGCACACCTACTAACAATGACCTACCACCCAACTCCTATTCCATGTAGATAAACTTCAATAGCACAAATGCAAGTACATTGTTACACATACTGAATAGAGCACTCGTTATCAAGTTATCAAGTATGTAAATATTAAAACCAGTGTAAGACCGATCGGAAAGTAAATGTATTATTACTCGAAGTCAAGCTACTTTGCCTCGGGAAATCTAACTTAACAAAAAAAAACACGAACGGAAACGCACTGTTTATTCATTTATTGTATATTAGTTACAATAACTTACTTTATTGTCCTCAACGTTTATAACAGTTCTCTCGACAATAAATCATTTATTTCTTCATTTATTTATTATCAGTCTTGATGTTGCTATAGAATCTGTACTCAATGTTGCCAGCGCTTTTACTTCGCCATCGTCCATAAGTATAATGATATTTTGTACCTCGCGTTATGTTGGCAGGACATTCGAACTTCTCAAAACTTAAGACCGTTGCCAATATGGGCCATCCATTGAATTCACTTGTTCTTGTGGCGCTATTCTGTTCTTTCTGCATCGAGCGTGTGGAACGAATATTACCTTGTGTCTTAGCTTGATATTAACTTGTATTTCTTTACAGTAAACAGTCGCTTTAGTGACTACTACTAATGTTTATTCCGATATTACTTAAATTCGTAGATGTTGGCAATTTGTGTTACGTAGCCACATTGCATAATTTTCGGCAAAGTTATTTGACTTGGAGTTGCAGAAGAATCCTTATCTTGGTTCCAGATGAATCGAGATCTACCCCACGGCGTTTTGCGTTGTGCAGATGCCGTCTGAGTTCCTCCAAACATTCTAATGCTTCAACTCACAGCTGATGCTAATGCAGGAGGGAGCGTCAAACAGCTTGTCAACGCGATGAAAGAAAGTCTCTGTGTTCGATGATCGCACTGGAAAGTTCCCTGACGCGTTGCAGCGAACCGTCGACACGCGTGTAAAAAATATTTGTTTGGATCCTTTTAAGATGTACTTGCGCGCAAATAGTGAGCGCAGTGTTCGAGTTTGCGACTGGATTCTATTTTCGTGGCACAACAGAGACGAACTTGACATTTTTGTTTTGTACAAACAGTAATACAATACTTCTATTCATCTCTTTACTTCATTCTATGTTAATTTATTCATATAATTATGTATATGAATATTTTAACATTGAATCGTTTTGCTGTTTAACTTGTTGAGTAAAGAGTAATTCTACATCGAAAGAAATATTGCGGAATTTTCCACATACTTTTTATCCCGACATTTATCACTACGTATGTAGTGTCCCAGAACAGTATAGATACCCCAGAACTCTTCGTTAAAAATAAATAGATAATGTTAATAATAGCATATGGGTCTCGGCTCCCGTTAATTGTGGTCCATTTTTCTTTGGTCGCGACCCTTTGGGTGGAACCACATTCGCAATTTAGACGTTCCCTCTTCCGCTGCCATCTGGTAGTAAAAGCCGGAACTCTGCGTGGGTGCATTTTTCGCCGAGAATTAATTTTTCAGAGAGCATCCAATGATGCTCGAGGGATCTTTTACATGCAGTATAATCATACTACATGCCGTGTGTGGAATTTCGCACCCGAAAAAAACATCCGTCGACCTCGACCGGGTGTGAGTGGCCACTACGGTATCCCATCGGTGCCGATAATAAAGAGATGATAGGAATAGATGACAGATAAAATGAATAGATATTAGGGCACATATGTAGGGACACAAAATTATTACGGTGCATAAGTTCGAAAATGTGTCCCGGAGAAGATGAAATGACGCCAAGACAACAGGACAAAAATGCATGTAAAGAGTTTTGCCAGGGGAGTAGAGAAAGCGATAAAGATGTTCCAATTTCAACAACTACAAATTTCATGTTCGAAGTTCTGTCCGTTAACAGCAATGCAGTCTTTGCACCGAAGTCGTGGGAATTGTCAAGTATTGGCGGTTCTACTGGAGTCTCGTGACTTTTTCGTGATACTTCTTCTATAGAATGGTCAACAGGTCTGGGGGTCTGGGTCTGGTATCCAGTAGGTCTGGGAGTCAGGCTATATGTTATCACATGCGTAAATGCCCCATGACCTTACCAGGATTCGTACTCCGGCTATTATAGCCAGAAGTTTTGCGCTCTACCTAGTGAGTCACGGTTACTCTACTACTCAGCTACTAAACAAAAAAGGATATCTTGACTGCTTCTTAAAACATACATCCACAACAACTAATTTCTTTTCAATATTCTTAATACTGCAGTTATATGCATAATCCCTGTTGATCCCACGTTTTATTTTTCTTGAGTTGGAATGATGAGTAGTCCCTGGAGACGAGCGATTAAAAATTTAATTCCTTATTGGTCATGCAGTTTTTAACCATCTTGTAGTATTTTATTTCATGGCACACGTACGCAGACATTTGTTTTTATTTATTCCTGTGTCGTGTGTTCTCGTCACTACGTTTCATGTCGTAAACCATGGTTTATTTCCTGCACCGCGCTGCTTTCGAGGAGTGTGAACAGACTTTGCATTTTGTATACTTCCAGAAGCAGCACTCCGATCCTTAAATATTTTAGTGGACCATACTCCGTGTGAATTGCTATGGTAGTTCTCTTTCTTTTTCTCTCTCTATTTATCTCTCCTCGTTTCTCTCTCCGTCTCTCATTTCTCCTTCTCCCACTCTCTCTTTCTCGCTTTCTTTCTTCTTCTCTCTTCCTTCTCTTTTTCCCATTCGATCTCTTTCTATCTTTCTCTCCTTATCTTTTATCTAACTATTCTTTCTTTCTTCCTCTCTTTTTCTCTCATTTTCCTCTTATTCATCTTTCTTTATCTATCCCCCTGTCTCTGTTTTTCTCTTGCTCTCTCTCTCTCTCTGGCTCTAGACAAAATGAGATTCGTATCGTAAATAAAAGGAAATACTGTATAATTTAATACCGAAGCATCCTGAACTAGTGTAAAATATTTAACTTCCTTTCTCATAAATATAAAATATATTTTATTCGTTTTGCTTCCGCTTCGTGACAGGTTTAAAAATATGTTTGTAATACACAATTCACGTATATTTTTCGCTTTTGGTGGAATAGTTTCGTAGGATTATTTTAATTGTTTCTATGTTACCATTGAGATATGGATATGATGATGTCACTAGAGAGAAATTAAAAATATATAGTCGAAACACTAAGTTATTAAAGAAGTTGACCTAATTTATTTTCAACATGATACAAGTCTCATGTTTTTAACATTATATTTGACTTCTAACACACTTTGAATAACGACAATAAAAACATAGACAAAACCTAATTTCTACTTTGATTATGACAATGTAGGAACAATTTTGTTTTCGCTTAATGACAACTAGGAAAAAGTAAGATCTATCTATATTGTAAAATCAAAATACTTTTACTTACTGGCTTTTAAAAATATGTACCTTCAGCATCCTAATTTTTCAAATTCATAATAATACAAATTTAATACAAAACTTGACTGAATACACTACATCTCGCGGAAACCGGGACGGTGGAATTTTCGCTTCCGAGGCACGATGCGGTTGCACCATTTCATAAAAATTCTTGTAAAATCTAAACTATTCCTCGAAATTTTACGTTTTACAGACGTTTTGTTATCTTCGTTAAATACAAAAAATATTGCCATTCATAGTTGTCATCTATCTCTAACCGTTTAGGCAGCGTAAGCACATCTCTCTCTCTCTCTTTCTATCGATTTATATCGTATAAAACCATTTCTATCTTTCTTTTTAAACATTTTAAAAATAAAAGTTAACTTAGTTATGCAGGATGAACATAGGCTATCTCCATGTCAAATATCATCACCATCGGTTCAGAGGTTTAGTCGTGATCAAGTAGCAAACAGACAGACATTCGCGTTAAGTATTTACATGTTAGTATGGATTGTATCAATCATGCATTTTTAATAGGAGGCAAAGATGCATCGTCATATTTTTAGAATATTCATTATGTCTAACCGACTAAAGGAGGAATTAATTAATGCGGTTATGTACCTTGTTCTGAGTTTTCGTAATGTTCCTAGCAAACAATTTCCATTGCACTATCTAAGATAATTTTAAAGATGTGACAGCGCTGTCCAACTTATCTTAGCCCGCGGGTCATTTTCAATGGGATCGATGGGACCGGCATGAGATGGGGTTTGGCAAAATGTTCCCCGAAGAATAAAACTACTCAGTCATATTTATTTATTAGTGACGTGTATTTTGATTCTCATCAGCAAATTTATATTATTTCAAACTGGAAAAATGTAATAATATATTTTTTTTAAAGTATTTTAAATATTTGGAATTATAATAAAATATTTTCGTATTGTTATATATGTCGCTGTAATTTCGAAGACAATTTTCTATTTTCTGTCACCAGATATTACCCACCAAATTTGATGTAAATTGTACTTTAACTCGCGGGCCGAAAAACCTTTCGCGGGCCGCCAGTTGGACAGCTCTGATTTATAATATATTTCAGATCTTAAGTGTTTCTTTATAAAATCTTAGCATTATTATCTATATTCCTTCGTGAATCTGCGGTGGAAGTAAAGTTTCGAAATATTCGAATCTGTGAGCACGGGATGCATCAAGAAACGAATTAGGAACTTTAGTTTCAGCACACTTCTCTTTGCTATTGTGTTGTAAACCAGTTCCTTTGTTCGAGTTCCGAAGCTGCACAACATTAACAACTGAGTCAGATTGGAACTATTTCAAACATCACTTCAAGGGCACGCTAATTCAAATATTTTCATTTAGAATAATGACATTGGAAGATCCATGTATTTATCTTTCCTGTTTGTTTGAAATCACAAGAGGAAGTATTAATATCTTCACAAAATAAGTGAAAATGAACGCTATCAACGATGTAATGTTCAAGTCAGTTACTCATCCAATTAGTTGATAGTTGATTATAAGAATTCTATTACTTTCTCTTTTGTTTATATTACAGTCTTCTCTTTACCGGTCTAAAATAAATCTCTAACCATACGTATTGCACGGTTATTTTCAATTTAAATATACACATTTTATGCAACCGGATGTACAAAGAACGTGTTCCAAATCTCACGATAAAGCCATTAAACGTTTTTTTAGTTAAATCAACCAGAGGGGAGGTATTAAAAGATATTACAAAGTCGTAAAATGTTCCTCGGTGTTGAACCAACAAACGGATGCATAATAGAGTTTGGATATAAACATTCGAAAACCGTGAACTGAGAACTACTGCATGAATGTAGTAGAGTTTTGAATCTTCATTATTCTTGCTACTATGAGAGTGGTTCTTCGTACTTACCCATACATCGAATATCTACAACTGATGAAACTGCTAATAAAGTTTAATATCCTCCACCTCGTACTCGCCAATATTTCGATACCTATTTCGTATGTTCGAAAATTTTGTTTTTATTCACAAATTTAACCCTGATCAAGATACAAAATAGGTATCGAAACGTGTCCCAAATGCAAAAACCGTATCCCAGAAATAAAGCATTCTTTGTCGAGTCTTATTGTTTTTTATAGTGTTCACATATCATTATTGAATTATCGGAACATCGGTGTTTTAAGTCTGTGTTATGTGAGAGGAGTGGCATGTGATGTATGATATTGAGGGCTGGAATCAATGCAGATGGTTAGAATAAAACGGAAACAGTACCAAGTCAGTGTTACGAACATTTCGAGCAAATTACGAAGTTCGTTCCAAAGATTGCCAACTAATTAAATCATAATTTTATTATGTACAATTTCTCTAGAAGAAGGGTTAAAGAATATATGAAACAGAGTTTGAGACGTACATTAACAATAAAACGATATATCTTACTTTATATTAAAAATGAAAATTAATAAGAAATAAATAATTTACCTCGGGAAAGTTATTAAAGATATCGATTGATTGCACTGTGTTATCATAGTTTTAAAAAATTGAATTATTTATACAGCAAGAACTATCCAGAAACACAAAATTTGGCAAAAGGTTTATGACATTCAAAAATTTAGTTCTTCGCTAAAAACACGAATTGCATTTTATCCCTTGTTCAGCTGCCGAAAACTACACATACATTTTGGACGCAAGTTTTTCATTCCCTGGAAAAATCTTTCCTTTTACGAGTTGACGGGGAGCGATTTGTCCGCAGCCGTAGAAAGTACCGTTTCCCAACCATCAATAGAACCCATCCAACATGATCGTTTCGTCAATACTCCCGAGAGACTCATCAAACAAACGCGATGGAGAACAATTGAAAAGAGGTGCTTCTTTTGTTTGAGATGAATGGAGATAATGGATCATTCCCTTCAGAGAAAACACAAATTCACCTTCGTACTCTACAGTCAAACAAGAGGATTGTCAAATACATATCGGACACACGCTCTGGATTTTCATACATTTCTTTTCCGTCTTGTGCTTCGTCTTCATTTTTCTTCGAGTCAAATCTGAGTGTTTAAGGAAGTCTGTTTTAATTCTTTCAGCACGAATTAGGGGTATTATGAGGATTAAACACGTTCAAATTCATTCGAATTTTTTTATTTGTAATCCTTCTGAAGTGTATTTATGTATGTATGTATTTCTCGTTTCGGCCAACTAAGAATCACGGTGACAAGTGCTAATAAGACCCAATTCTACGTCAGTTTAACCAATACACACTGTTTAACACAAAACATCTGCAAGAAGACCACGAATCTCGAGACAGCGCCGCAGCTTTCTAACCTGGAGCAGGTTTTTAAGAAGAATGAATATCAAGAATATCACTTCAAAAATTAAAAAAAACACCTATTGTTGAAGCAGAATTAATCTCATTGGAGCTTATAAAAAATAAGATTTCATTGTCGGAAGACTTTATCGGCTATGCCAATAATAAGTTCAAATCAAGAAATAATTCACACTATTAATGTTAAATAAATGTTTCAATATGAAAAAATGAACAAATAACGAATTTTATATCAACTTTCAAGAAGCGGATCATCTCACCGCATCTCAGTATCTCACCCGAATTTCCGCTTTGTATTCTTTCATTACTTTCAACTTTCATGTTTCATATCATTAAACTGTTTTGTTGGCAGTCCAGTGTTCAACCGTACCTCATCTACCATCCTCTTTTTCTGTAATTTACCTGTACATTTATGGTCCTTCGAACCTCATCCTGCTCATATAAGGAATTTGAGCTAACATTTCTGTGCATGGCCTAAAGTTCAGATATTAGCGGACCTGTTGTTCTTCAAATTGTTATTGTACTGTTGTTCATTCAGTTCCAAAAGTATATTAACTTTTTATTTATTTATTTTTCTGGTCTCAAAGTACCGCTGAAAAAAAAACATCGTTGCAGTTTGAAAATCAATTTAGGAGTGTAAAAATATCTTATAAACAACCTATAAATTATTTAAATACATCAAATATTAGCCTTATACCACAACGTATTTTATTTGAAATATCGTTTCGATATCTTGATCGCTTTATGAGATACGTGAGTTGAATGTTCATATCGAATCACTTTGTATACTCAAAGTCATGTAGTTTTACCGAAAGTAATGTAATTTGGCTGCCTTACACTAAGTACCAACTTCTACAATTTAAGTAATATCCGAATAATTAAGAATAGTCACGAGTGGAACTATTTAATGAAAAATACAAATTATGACACTA
This sequence comes from Laupala kohalensis, assembly GCA_002313205.1. NCBI lineage: Eukaryota > Metazoa > Arthropoda > Insecta > Orthoptera > Trigonidiidae > Laupala > Laupala kohalensis. The sequence continues at coordinate 147,696 of NNCF01129868.1, read as the reverse complement.
CAATCTAAGGCCCAAAGTAATATTCGTTCCACACGCTCGATTGGGTTTTCGTACGAAACGCCATTTGCATTCAAACCACGCCCATTACTTGAGCTTAACGTACATATTTGACGAGATGATTGGGCAGATCTCGGAAGTTAGCTTTAGAGTTGTATCTCTTAAAAATATTTGGAATTTGTTCACTTCGTCAATGCATGTTATTAATTAATTTACAAATTATAAGTTAACAAAATTTAATAATAATTAGAAACACTTTTAACAGTCATCCTTTGTTTGATAGTATAAATAGCTCTTCACATACAATAATCTTTGGACTCAAAAATTATTTCTCATAGCGCTAAGCAATTATGTGAGATGCTTCTCTTCAATTTTCAAGAATTACGCATATTTGTATACAAGAAGAAAAAATTAACTTGCGTTTTTCAAATTATAATTTATATTTTCTATATTGCCAATATTTCTCTATCAAATATGTAGTAATTGGTAAATTGCCTCCTTAGTAATGCTGTATGCAACCATTGCCCCAAGTAATGATGTGCTTGGAAATAGATAGGTGCTGACATTTTTTCACAATTTGTTGAAAACCATGTGATTTAGTTATTTATGTGAACAAAGCTAAATCATGCAGATATTTTTTCTGTATATTCAATTTCTGGGTTATGATATTTATCTTTCTTTAACTGGGTCCGAATCCTCTGATTGGTTCAGCTTGTACGCTGATTAATATATTGCAGAGTAGTTAAACAAGGTGATCCAGTTTCTTTTCCAAGTTCAGAGCACAATTTCTGACGCGGCTGATACATCAGCTCCCACAAGGATTAGTGTTTACTTCAGGACTGTTTACGAAAACTGACAGACGCACCTTCCTAAAAAGCTCTCTCACAATCGGATCCTCGACTGGATTTTAAGCGTGTCAACACTTCCCGCACGAAATAGTGAAAGAGAAGTGGAGATGAGACCTTGAGGAAGAAATCGAATGAAGATGGAGAAGGGAGAAGATATAAAAGAAGCATAGAAAGAAAGAAGACGAGAAGGAGACCCTAACTCTAAAGAGAATGTATCTGACAAGATGAACAAATTTTCACTGATATGTTTTATTAAGTTGATGTTTTATTATGTACGATGTTCGTTTATATGTTCATGTGAATGTGGATTTGTTCATGTAAATGGAACAAATAATACAGTGACCCTGAGGAAGATGCTAACCAGCATTGAAACGTTGATAATTTCCAGTAAATACTAATAAAGTGATGAACCATACGTATTGTCTATAATAATATTATCGCATAGGATTAAACTTAAAGCAATTTTTATTACAGTTTGAGTGCATTAATCGTCCTAAAATATCCAACAAAATTATGTGCTTGCCATTGAATTGTAATGACTTCAACGCTCACGATAACATGCTGCCAGATATAACCTCACTTGTGGTCACTTACAGCTCACTATAGGTAACTTGAACGTTTTACGTGAATAGTGCTACTATCTATGATTGATACCTGAAAGCTCTCTCTTTAGCGTTTAAATAGAATTATTAAATTATTATTATAAATACAATAATACCATAATTAAATTATTATAAGTATTACGATATATATAAAGTGTTATTGAGCACATCTTTGAATCATGACCTACATGCTGAGCTAATTGTTAATACAATATAGGAATATTAAACACCATAAAAAGTATAAAAAAAAGAAGTGCTTTTATTATAACGATAATGGAGCAAGACCTCAACACTAAACAAGTTCGTAAACATTTCTTGCTCTAAATTATTAGGGAGGTCACGGAGGAACGCCGACGAAATCTGAGACGATCAACGACAACCAAGACAAATACCTCACACAAGAAATCAGTAAGAACTGAAATCGATGAAAAGTGAAGTCTACGAAAACCGAGAACAAATTCGATTATCCGTCTCTCTTTTAACCGTCCATACTGTTAGGTAAAATGAAAATCTTTATCAGACTGCTCTGATGTCATTATACGATTACTAAGTCTTTACTATAAATATTCCGTAGATATTAATACAAATTGTTTTTATATTAAAAACGTGTTTGATTTATGTTTATACCAAAATTAGAGTCAACCGATTGTTATCGTTCTTAAATTACGTCACGCGACCTTTGATGATGTTTTGCACCCCGGCCCCCCGTATCGTCACGTAATACTAAATCTCTCCTTAATGTGACGTCACAAAATATCTCCCCTCCTATTATGAAGAATGAATAACAGTAATTAAAAGAGAAAATATAGTCATTTGTATACGCTCAAGAGCGAATAAAGGTCGAAGGTGTCGCACGGGGAAAATGACGCGTAAGGGATTTTAAAACATTTGTTTGCATTGTAAGAAAATTCACCTTAATTGAGACCATTTTCAACATTTATGATATACCAAATGTAACGTAACGTTTTCTAAAATACCCCCGGTCCCCCTCATCAGGAACCGTCACGTTTCACTACCAGCCCCCTCCCCCAAGACCGTGACGTTATTTATGAATGATGCCTAAGGTAATGCCATTCGTCTATTTTCTTAACTGTCACATCTTCAATCCCCGACGGTGACGGTTAACCAAAGTTTTACTGTATTACTGTACAGAGTCTACCCTTGTGTCTTTGAATCCAATCTCGACGGATCCTTTTATTCTCAAGTGTGCGACACATTGGAGTAATCATGCGAAGCAAAACACACGCGCCGAACAAGGTTCAGTTGACCTTGGCACAGCGAGCGATACACCGCTTTGGGTGCCAACTGCTTTCTGCCAACTGCTGGCTGAATCGAACTGCGAGGCAGCACTAATGAGATACACTAGGCAATGCATTGTGACCGCTATTCCAGGAAAAAGAAATCGGAAATCATTACGCCAACGTGGAAAGAAATATTTTTCTCCGGTTGAGGAATACGTATAGGAAAAGTGATAAATGTTAAAAAAATATCCCTAAAAAATGATACATCACTACATTGTTAAATTGTATACATTTTTATTAGTTATTTACGTCTATATATTTTATTAATTCATCTTTACAACATTTTCCGTAGACATTTTTTATTTGAAATTTCTCACAGCGTGTTGACTTTTGTTGAGTCTTCATCACGCTAAGTGACATTCACATCTTTAATACATAGTTACATGACCAAAAATTAATAACTGTATGAAATAACATTAACAAAAAATAATAATAGTGTATATTTGTAAAACTTATCTACGAAAGGCCATTAAGTTGAATTAAGTTGTAAATTTTTCTTTTACTTATGTTTGATGTAGAAATTTACAAATATATTATCGGGTGTGTTGGTTCCCTATTAGTAATAAGTTGATCTTGTGTTAGTCATTGTGGGATACCCTAATAATTTCTCTTTATATTTTTGTAGCCATAAGGAAGATTACGTTTAACGTCGCAACAATATATCATATTGCGTAAATTTTTTAAATCATCATATTCAAATAGATATAATTTTAAATTCACGCAATACAAAACACGGTTTTAATCAAGCAACATTCTTTTTGAATAAACATTATTTACTTTTTCTCATTTTAGATATTAGAATATTGTGTGAACATAGAAATCTAGGTTTGTTAGTCCGGGAAACAAAAGTCCATCATATAGCATTACACACCAAAACAGTAAACTTAATAAAACATTTCTTTTTCCTGTAATTATTTCCCACTTAATTATAATTGTGTGGAGATCGACGTGTTTACAAAAAGCTTAGAGAAAGTGCGGAACCGAATTTAACAAAAAGGAAAGAATATTTTTTGTAACTTTAATCTATTACTTTCCACATGTAACGAGACAAGTTTTTTACCCATTCCATAGTCGTAATAGGAAACGAATGATGATGATAATAATAAATTTAAACCTTAACACGTAGGTCCGTGTGAAACGGGTAATAAAGTGCGCACAGCAGTGTGCTGCCTGGTTCACTTATCTCCTGTATGGGGATGTGTCTCAGGTCTTCCGGGGTTTAGGTCTGGGTGGAAATGGTGTACAGTTGCGGAAGGCGAACGGGTAGTGTAGTGGTTAACACCCCTGCGATCAAAGCATGATTCACGGGTTCGATTCCCGACTCGTCGCCACTTTCACCTGACCGAAAGTTATCAAATAAATTTATTGTCAAAAAAGCACGTGGAGGACAATGAACTATTTACTATTCCGGAAGCAAGCAAACAACCGTCCCATCAACTCGAATTAGGAGCTGTAAGACAGAAGCGGATTTAACATTTCAGCTCACTAGTTACGCGTTATATTATCAATATACTACACACAAAATTCGANACTCGAATTAGGAGCTGTAAGACAGAAGCGGATTTAACTTTACATTCGAGATTAAGCCTCTATAAAATGCGCCTCTGCCCGAAGGAAAACGGAAGAAAAACCCGGGCCGGGATGGGGCTACAGAATTAACATACACAATCGAATGCATAAGTACGTCTAAAAATAAGTTTTATAACGTCTTTGAAAGTATACGTTTAATTATGAAACAATACAAATAGTGAAATGTTACCGCAGATCTTCCATACGAGTCATTGGCAAACACATCTCCGCTCATTAAAAGTATAACATGGCTCAGTTTAGTTCCTCGTTCTTCTGGTTGGCGCGCTGCCAGCGTGAGACCACGTGTTCTTTACGCGAAGGGAACAGAGGATGCTTCCTGGCAGCTGTTCCGTGCTTCCGGTTCCTTTCGGAACTCCTCCTGATATACTGATTATGGAGTAGCTACACAGTACATTCCTAGCTTTAATTACTGTACGTCGACAACGTTTCCAATGACATTTTTAGCTTTGATTAGTTCTAATGTTTTTTGTATAAAAATAAGCGTATACACCCTTTTTTATTTCAATGAGTATTTATAAATCTTTGAATTCTTAGTTCTAAATCATAAAGTTTACGATAAACGCGCACATACTTTTACTGAAACCAACACTCCCTATCTCATATATACAATGTTTTTATATGAAATTTTGCCTCTTTTGCGTTTTTTGAATGTGAAAAGCGCGAAATATGTTTCCGACACATGGTTAAGTAAAATATGGAGAATACAGAAGCTATTTTTTAAGTACAAAAACAATAAATTGGCACTAAATAAAGCATTACTTTATTTGCAATAGACTTCATATTATTTCATTGTCACAGGGTTAATACATGTGCACCAAATTTAGTGTATTCTGACAACGTGGGAACTCGTTCAAAAGTTACTTACAATATTTCATCTAAATTGAATTCTTATCTTAGGAAGTAGCTGAAAGTAAGTCCGCCCCTGCCCTTGTGCCCTAGATCGGAACTGATGGGATGGTCCGTTGCTTGCTTCCGGAGAGTAAGTAGCTTTATTGTCCTTCACGTGGTCGTACGCAGTTTGTTCTATAAATTTTGACAATAAGATTTTTTTTATTAACAAACAAGAAACGAACCAATGAAGTTAAATAAAATCTTGTAATATCTTTGTGAATGTACCATCCCAAAGAATTTTTAAAAAAATATCAGTTTTGCACCATCATATCACAAGCTCCAATCGCACTCCTGTAAACTATTTCTGATCAAGGAGACCAAAACAAACCAGTCTGGTTGCGCTCGTGCCTTTGCTGAGTCACCCATTCCCATGGCGACCCGTGCGTTCGTCCTCTCCCTCGCCTTGGCGCCGCCAGCCATTCTCTCACCCGCACCCACCCCCACTCACTTCGCGGCATCCGCGCGGGTATTTTTATCCGCCAACGCCTTCTGCGCTGTCGCCGGCGTTGAGCATTCGTCTGGCGCCCGGAGAGCTGCTTCTGATCTCGTTTGAAACTGGATGTCGTCGAGGTTAAATGCATTGTGGGATGCTTCGCTAAATGATTCGGTCTTGATGTGAGTCAATCACGATTTGATTCCATTCGATAACGGTATTCCATTGCTTCATTTAAAGCACGACAATGATTGAAAGACAAATGAAGGGGAGATAGAAAAGAACACGATCCGAATCTCTCACAATTGTCACGGCGAGTATTTCTGAAGCAAGCTATTTCCCTGTAATCAATTTTTGGACAGGTGGTTCCAATACGCTTACTTTAATTTGTGGCTCCGATATTGCGTGAAAACTCAGTCGAATAATATATTCTTACGTACAAGTGGGATCGAGATATTCCTACTAAACTGTTCCTTTTGGAATATCTTCACTTTGGACAAAAGTGCGGTAATTCACCCATGCGTCTCTCGCAGATAACAAAATTCAGTGTAAATCAATTAATGAAATAATTTAAAAAATTCCTCTCATCAAAATACTCCTATATCACTCCAGAACTCCAACCAAATTATAATGTGTGTTGTCAGTGAATGGGAAAGCAAAATACTTCAGAGGAAGGATTGATCAACCTAACACAAGCGCGAGAAGATTAACACCCATGTTTGTTCTAAATTGAAAAACAATTTACTTCCTGAAAAGTTTTTAATAAATATATAAAAATATTAAAGATTTAAAGTATGCTTTTTCACGTATAATAAACGAAACTTGCTTGTGGAATATCAAAAGGAATACACTAAATGAAATACAATTATTAATTTTTATATTTAACATTTTTTATATTCAAATCATTTCAAAGCTTTCTGAGAATCAGAGAAATTTGTTATAAGTTTTTGTATAAAATACGATTTTTAGACATAATTATTTCAGACAAGTTTCTAAATTTGTTTGTTAGGCATATCAGTTCAACATTGCGTAATTCATAGGATTGTCGAACAACAGCGATAAAATGTTATGCATCGAATATTATTAATAAATTTTATGTCATTTAGTATATCTTCATTGCTTGAAACTCAAACGCAATATCTTCAACAAAATCTTTCTTCGAAGAAATCCTATTAATTGGTAATTACCCCGAGAGAAGTTGTGAAAATCCACTTGTGCGTACTTCAGAACCCATTGAAAATTTAGGTTTCTGAACTTCAACTCTCTACAAATCATAACAACGAAGTACACTTCTAGAGCAGGGCTGTCCAACTTATCTTAGCAAACGGGACATTCTCTATACACTTTCGATCGATCGGGCTGGCATGGGATGGGGTTTGGCAAATGTTGCTCGACTAACAATACTAATGGGTCATATTTTATTTATTTGTAAAGTGATCTTTTGATTCTCATCAACTAATTTAAATTATTTCTAGATGGTAAACTTAAATAGTGTATCTATATTTTTTAAAAATATTTTTAATATTGAGTAATATAATAAAATGTTTTCACGGTGTAATGTATGGCGTGGTAATTACCAACACAATTTTCTATTTTTTTTTCTCACCAGACACGCCACAACAAATATTACTTCTAACAACACATATTTTTAACGTAAAATTGTGTTCCGCAAGGTTTGATATAAAATGTGGTGTAAAAGAGGTTTACAGCTTCAGTGATATATTTTTAATTCAGTCGTGTCAGTAAACTGTTCGAGTTCTTTTTCACAATTTTAGAGTAAAAGTTTGAAGACAGGTGGCCTCGCTACGTTTGATACAATGTTTTATTTCCTGCTCCACGACTGTTATATAGTAAGACTTCCTATTGCAATTGTGTGCTAACTTCGCGGTTAGAAGAAATAAGTCTAGCTAAATATGATAATAAGTAAATAAATTTATTGACAAAAAACAATAACAAAGTGCGTATGACCACGTGGAGGACAATTAACCAATTTACTCTCCAGCAAGCAAGGGACCATTCCATCAATGCCGATCAAGTATCCTAAGACAGAGGCAGTTTTAACATTCAATTTCGAGGCTAACAATGATTAAAAATGTTTAAAAAAACTCGAAAAGTTGACATGATGCTAAAGAATGCCAAGGATGAAAGTGATGTGTTATAATTCAATAAATAAAATATTTATTTCGGTATCGTACTCACTTCTATATAATTAATATGTGTTCATATTTTCGCAAACACTTATGTGTTATAGGAATTATTCAAACTTCTCTATGGTGTGCATTCGTTTATTTCGTTTTGCTTCGATGCAGTCTTATTGCGCTTAGGGATTACCTAATATGACAATGAAACTTCTCAAATTATATTTTGATACCTTTTATCTTCTCAAACGACCGAAAGTGTTCTAATGAGCTTGACGATGACGAACCCTAAAACCCCAAGAAAAAGAAAACGAACGATTACAGAAATTTCGAATTAAATCCCAATGATAAAAATTGATAAACTATCTTGTCTTAAGGAGCGATTATGTAAGTGCAATAGGAATTGCATAATAGGAAACCTTCTAAGTGGAGATTTCTTTTTTATTCCTTTTAGTGGAAGGTATTTCTTGAATTGAGAAACTCGTCTATTTTAATGGTTCGACCGTAATGAAAATAAACTACAAAAATTGAAAAAATATCGATTATCATATAAAAAACATAGAAAAGAGCAGTTATGACACTAACAAAATGTAGATATATTTCGTTTGTGGATGGTTTTAACTCAAAAATATTTTGTGGTGACCCATATTAAGTTCGTGAAGAGTATATGGAACAGCGCTGCCCAACTACTTTTTTCGCGATACTTTTTTACCGTCCGCGAATAATAGTACATTTTACATACATTTTTTTATCGAACATTGAGGAGAACAACTTTGCTATAAATCTATGCTGTCAGAATTAATATTTGACGTGGATGTACGGAGAGAGAAAATAAAAATTTGTGTTCGGAATTACTCCATCATACATTACATTACAACATTTTATTACTGTACTAAATTTTAGACATTATTTTTCAAAATAAAGAAATATAATTTTTAATTTTTCCAGTTAGAAATAATATAAATTTGTTAAGAATAATCATAATAACGCGTTACAAATAAATAATTATTACCCATTCCTTTTTTGTTTTTTGGAGGGCAATATTTTGCCAACCCTCATCCAGTTCCAGTCCGATCGATCGAAAGTGTGTAGGTAATGACCCGCGGGCTAAGATAAGCTGTATAGAAAATGGCTTTTTTCTGTGAGGGTTAATATCTTCAACTTTAGAAACAAATTAAGTAACAAAGAAGAGCAAACTTATGTCGTGAACGTCACGTGAAAAAAATTGAAAGTGTTTTATAAAGATTTTGTTTACTTTTTATCTATTTTTGTTTCCAGTAGTGTGCAATGTCAAAATCTTAGTTTTCAGTATTCATTATATCTTTGTTACGTTTCAGAGGCAGTCCGTACCTTTCTAACATGTAGTCATAATACTAGTAGGTGATGGTCTCTTTCTGAATTGTCTGAACCTTGCGCTTCAGGTATTAAAGACTTCAGATAAAGACAGTTTTCTCGTTACTGATTTATGCTGTGAATATTCTTGTAATAGCTGAAACGTAAATTGCACAACAAATGTCGCATCACTCTTGCTTATGTTCGAATAATTTTTCACAATCAAAATTGAAAAAATACGGGGCTTTGTTAGAGACTAAATTAATGATGATTTCATAACCTGCCTATTCGGAGAGTTCTCTTCAAATACAAATATATTTTTGATTTATGGATGCCGTTTTCGTCATACACAAATCCAACCTAACCTCTGACAGCGGAATTAAAAGTTTGAAAATACTATTTCTCCGACACAAGTCTCAAGATGAAACGGTTTCTCAGAATTGTTTCCTTAGACGTTTAAAACACTTTCTATTAAATTTTCAATTAAGTATAAATGTAAAAATGCTGAAATATTACCAACTCCGAGACTGTCTAGGAATGAAATATGCTTGTCTTAAAATTGGTTTTTTGCCAATGGATATTTTCCATATTCCCATCTCAATTTCTTTCCGTAATTCCAGGAAATAATCCAATTCAACGGCAGAACAAAACAAGCGGAGATAAAGCAAAACAAACAAAGGCGCAGCTATTGCCGAAGAGGTGTGGGAGTATTGACTATCAAATCCAACAAACGTCCTTCAGGGAGAATGGTGATATTTTTGGAAGCGAATAAGGGGACGGGGTCGATTGCAGAACAACTACGTGTCGACATGTTTACTATGATTTGATCACGCGTGCTGAATTCATAGCAGCGTGAAATCCGACGCACAGCGTCCGGGCAAGTTTCATACGAAGCTGCACTAAAATCACATAAGAAGCATCTACATCATGAACATTAAAATGCTAATGGCCCAGAAAATTATAGTTCTTTCTCTGAGTAGCCCCACGGAGCAAATCACACAAATGAAACGTCGTGCTTTAGGGCGTTAAAAGATGTGTCGGCGATTTCCTCCTTATTTTTATTTATTTCTTTACGCCTTTTGGCAAAAAGAGGTTCAGGCCATGAGGCCTGCTCTTTCACCTAACCGTTGGACTCACGAGAGGGAATTGGGAAAGATAGATGTTCGGTTGCCGGGAACTTATGATACCGAACCGACATTTGTCTGGAATAGGTGAGGGAAACCCCGGCTGAAAACCTCACCTAGCAGGGTTTAAACCCACGCTCTACCGCTCAGCGAGATCGCGGAAGCAAAGACACTACCACCAGACCATCTTTTTCAACTTGTGTATGACCACGTGTGAGGCGTGGGGGGGGGGGAAATAAACTAAGTTACTCGATACAGTTGAAAAGGTTGTTACTTGACTACTAACAAATGGCGGCACTGACGCGATTATCCAAGGAAATAAAATATAACTACTTACCTAGATAAAAGTAAACGTTTATATTAGTGAAAGTTAGTTTCATTGAATTTCCCTTGCGATTCAACGGCGTGTGTTTACCTAGTTTAAACTCTATTGAATATATAAGAACAAAGTGGTAAATGTATATAAGTATGTAAGTAAATAAAATTGTACAGTAGTAAAAAAATATAAATCACTTGTTCTCTCCTGTTAACTTTGATGTATTCTTCGAAACCCGATAATAATGGGTGGTAACTTACTTTTAAAAACTGTTTTTTGGATGTAGGTGAGTCTTAAAACTTACATAACGATTTTCCACGGAAGATGATAGGGTTTGAGTGCCCGAAACCATTTAAAAGATCTGGTCAATAATATTTACTCGAAAGCTGATGCATTTTACAGGCTTCAATAGAAGTAGTACAAAATCAAGAATAAATTTCTTAAATGTTGTAAATTTATAAAGAGAAAGCATTTTAAAATATTTTTATTATTTCAAAGATATTTGAACAGTTTTCCCGAAGTATTCAATAAACTATCAAAATTTACGTGAACATAACTTTCAATAGTTAATAGTTCAAAGTGTGACTCAAACTTTTCTGACTCACACTTGATCGCTAATTTACCTAAATTTATGTTGAATAAACTTATTTCTCAACTTGAAAGTTTTTGAAACTGTTGAATATTCCCATTTCTCACACTCAAAATCGTAATATTTAATTCACTCATTTTTTTCACACAATCTCAGTATGTTGTAATTTTTATCAAACAAAATGTTTGTGCCACAAAAATTTACACCTGTCTCGCAACTGAGCGACCATAACAATTCCATCAATCTCTCTAGTAATTTGTAGTTTTTACGACAGAAGAAAGTTACCATATTCGAAAGAGGAATGAAAAGTTAAACACGGTAATTCAATATATATAGGTAAAAATATCGATAGGAGTTAATAAATTTTTCCATGACAGTGAAACGCAAAAACGTGTTATGAACAGTTCGCAATTCATTATGCAAAACAAGCATATCGCGTTTACGATCGGGGTCATTGGAAATGTGTTGCCACACCACGGCGTCTTGTGACACGAGATAGGTCTCTGTTTGGTCTTCGTCAGGGTAATTACTTACTTCAAGGATACGATTAATATTATACAACCCTGTGATTTTTTTTTTGCGATATAACGCAAAAAAAATTTGTACCACATTTTTGCGATATAACGCAAAAAAAAATACATTTGTGAGAGATAAGGGACGATGGAATTCACGTTTCTGTAATTTTAATAACGTGGCATTTATTAGAGATAGTAAGAAGTGACCTATGCCCTAAAAAATACAGTCGTATGCTTATCCGATCAATTGTCACGTGTTTTACATAAATTCCAAAATTAGAAGCTGTAAATTGTTCCAGAATATTAAGATCATACTTATGAGAGACCACCATTTCACATTTGTAAGCAAATGTTGTGAGCTCACGCGAACGACACACACACACAAAACAACGAATATTTCAGAAGTACTTATTTACTATCTATAGAAACACTCTAGACGTGAAAAACTTAAAAAACCTAGAGGTGTAATTATTTTGTATTTGAACGGGTATTTGTATGATTGAATGATTGCTGAGTGTGAGAGTTGTTGAGGAAGGTGCCTCAGGGCCACGTGAAAGTCGAAATTGCGAACACTTCCTCTCGTTGTGGACACGTGGGAGTTATACTTGCGTCAGCTAACTATGACGGACAGAGAGCTTGATCATTAACCTTTGGTCGCAGGGAGGGTGTTTGAAGTTACCTTTCCACCGGATATAGCAACCTATGATAGCAACCCCTGGAGCAGACATGACAAAGCCGCACTTTCACTCCAAATATTATATCTTATTAGATTTGGGGTGTTTTCAGTTGGCGTAACCGATAATACAGACATTACTACCTTCCTGCGTACATTATCTCACTGTCGGGCTTTACTTAAAACATGGTCAGCTGAACCTATGACCCACGTACCATAGGCGTCACGAAACCCATCAGCTTCCTCGACATCTCTTAAATTTTTGCAGCGGCTATCTCACACACGCGTCTTGATGACGTATTGCCTGCCCAGCCTGTGGATGAAGAAGCGAGACAAGAAAACAAACAAGGTCAAAATGAAAAGAGCGTTCTTTGTGTTGGTGTGAAAACTATGGAAGGTCATATTTTTGGAAGTAATATCAGGTAGAAATATTCACAAGGGCATCTCCGGGGTGTGAGCTGATCGTAACACGATTTTTCTGTTTACGTTGTGAGGGTGTCAGAGGCAATATCTTTAGGGTGGATAGTACGCAGTAAGCGCTCAAAATGAATACTAGAGAGCTCCGCCAACGCAGCTTGCGACAAGTCTACTATTCTTTCGCAGCGAGAACTATGACGCATCCATTGAAACCAAAGGTTCTTTCTGGTGCTGAGTTGCTTTGATTCGTCCCTGGCGGGAGCAAAGCAGTTGGCGTGCGTTGCTCGAGTTCCTTTGCATCCGACTGAAGAAGAGAAGAACATTCGACAGTCAGCTTCGAAGCGCATGCGCAATGAGTTTCTCCCAAAATTAGACGCCTCTCTCCGACACCGAACATCATAGAGACACGAAAAGAACAATTCTCACCAAAATAGTTATATGAAGGTGTACTTATCTATTGGCAAATATTTGATATCTAAATTTCTGAACCAATCTTGATAAATTTGCGAGTATTTCGTCCGTGTACCAAGACATGGAGAAGTAACTTCGTCCAGATGAAAATAGTGGCGAACGGGGAATCGAACCCGGTACTCCTGCTCTGATCGCAGGGGTGTCAACCACTACACATCCCTGCAGGTAACAGTAAAAACCTTGATGGAAAAGGTATTGTGGAAGGTGAGTGGGTGGGGAAGTGATTAACATCCCTGAAATCAGAGCAGGAGTACCGGGTTCGATTCCCCGTTCGTCACTATTTTCATCTGACCAAAGTTATCACATAAACGATGAAATAAAGCAGAAAGGAAGCTTACGAACCTGTGACGACCATAGTGTGCGCTACATCGTCATAAATGTAATATTCCGTATATTTACGTTAATCCCTACTAATGAATTACTGATTTATCAACTCAGAGGGAAATCTATTTGTTATAAACGTGAAATTTGATGTTGTCTTCGTATTGTGTAAACTCACAAAGAAATGTATTTTTAACCTTTCAAAAGGATAAATTAGGTAGAAATATTTTTTTCGAATTTTTGCTACATCTCACGAACTAATTGTGATGTTACCTAGACTTTTAGTCGTTAACATAGTTAACTCAAATATATAAAAATCAATGATGGGGTTGAAGATCTACTGGCGATCTTACTGGGGCGAAGTGAGAACTATAATAAATGTTTGTTTTATTGATTTATAAAAACGTGAATGTTCAACATTCCTACATTTAAAATTCAAAAATAATAAAAAAAATTGTGCTCGGATTTCGAATATTGGGCCCTGCTAGTTTTATGTTATGTTAGGGTGTATGATTTTGTTAGTGTGTATTTTTTCAGTATCATAATTTCCATATTTAGTTTTGTTAAATTGGGAGAGCCTATCATTTTGTTTTTAGAACTTATGTATAATATATGTAGTGTATTAATTTATTTATGTATTAACAGCGCACGCTCACATCAATGTCGTACCGCAGGCTATGTTTCGTGAATCTAACCTCTGTAATGTTGATGTCAGGTGAAGGTTTATACGTGTATTTTGTTTTATCTTGGAATAAACATCCAGTTATCATGTTAGTTATATTTAAAATTTTCTACAATGTTATCACCTTCTTAAAAGTATTATATAGACGGAAAGAAAAGCTCTCACCTTTTCCTGTTGGATTAGTTGTTAATTTTTATTGATCTCTTAATAGTCCTTTTAATAATATTTTAAAGCAGCGGTTCTCAACTTGGGGGCTCGCGGTGACATTACAAAGAGTACGTACACATGAAGTAGGAACTTGTACATTTCTCATGTATGTAAACGTCGTACATGCATGTTCACACCCGTCGCTATAAACGCAGCAACATAAAATGATAGGAATAGTTGTATTTCATTTTTTATACTGTCGGTGTTTTCTTAATGTATAAAATTAGTGCAATGTGATTATGTAATAATAAATACATTTTTATTTATAATTACAGTCAAAATTCAATTAGTAACTGTTATTATTCCTTTGCGTGTGTGTGTGTGGGGGGGGNGTGTGTGTGGGGGGGGGGGTCGCAAAATATAGATTTTATTTATATTTACTATTTGGGGGGTCGCGCAACTAAGAGGGTTGAGAATCACTGCTTTGGAGAGCAGATTTTAAAGAAGATCAGTCTCTCGCCAGAATAAAGACACTTGATTATAAAGACACTTCACGAGCTCGGTGAGACAGTGGTTCTCTACCAGAGATGAGACGAGTCGCTTCTTTGATGGGAGGGCGAAACCTCTTGAAGAGCCACGCGCTCATCATATCAATGTAGGTATGTTTACGAGGTGTTTTTTTTTTTTTTTTCTTGGGGCTTTAGGGATCGTCAACATCGAGGTCATTAGAGCCCATTTTACGAGGTGTATAATTGATACAATCTTATCGGAATATATCTCACACGAGTGCGTCTTACATCACCAAGAGATAAAATGCGACGCTAAGAAAAGATACAGATTCCGTAACTTCAACGTCTATTACATCTCAAAATGTTTCGTTTTTTAAATATATATATATTTATTCTTATTTAGAGAGAAAATACAAACTTCTATTACATAAGATAAAATTTTCCTATTTTCTGATTGTCTTGATATTATGTATATGTTATGTAAATAGGGTATGCGGTTCTAAATATTATAGACAATCAATATTCATATATTCTTTATTCACACCAACGTTTCGACACTGATTGGTGTCTTCATCAGGGTATCTTAATTCAGTTAAACAATATTATATTTCAATAGTCATTATTCACATATAAACATAAAACATCTGGGTGGTATTTTCTTCACCTTGTCAATCTTTTCTTCTCTAACAACAGAAGTCAACTCACTATTATTTAATGTTTAACTGAATCTATTGTTTAACTGATTTAAGATACCCTGATGAAGACACCAATCAGTGTCGAAACGTTGGTGTGAATAAAGAATATGTAATTATTGATTGTCTATAATATTTAGAAACGCATACCCTATTTGCATAACATATATATTCTATTACATAAACTTTACAAAATCCTATTAAATATTTGAACAGGAAATGCAAAACTCCCAGCAAAAATCAAATAATCGAAGGAAACAAATATCACTTATAAAGAAAGGGAATATGGTCGTTCATCTCTTGCAGTAATGACAGCTTTTTTGTAAATCTGGAAATCTACTAAATATAGGAAGTATAATGCTATTTTCTCAGAAATCGAGTCCTTGAAATTAGAAGCACTCTGAGAAAAGTATGCTAGTTATGCGTATCCGTTAACAAATCTACAAAATTCTTTACTACTATTAACCAGACTATTACAAATAACAATACAATTGTCGATTTTCATTCTTGCAGAAATAAACAAAGTCATTCTTGTATACTACGCACTTATACTGAAAATTTACATTACTGACTACTACTCATGATAATTACATATAGATAATTTTCAGAATATTACATGATCAGCACTCTATTTGTACTTTTACACATTTTGTATAACAATAAATTTTAATAAATTTATTGTCAAAAAACAGTACAGACTGCGGNAATAAACTAATTTACTCTCCGGAAGCAAGCAAGGGACCATCCCATCAATTCCGATCAAGGGCCCTAAGGCAGAGGCGGATTCAAAAATTTCAGCAAAAGTTCCTAGATAAGATAAAAAGTTAGCTGCGAGTTATAATACATGTATAATGTCAATATGTTTGTAAGTTAACGCAAATATGTTTGTAAAATTACATGTACAAGTTATTATCGAACTATAGATTATTCTGAGTATAGTGTTTAAAAATCATACGAGTTGAAAAAACACTAAATTCACAATTTATTGTTACAATAAACACGCCCCTAGACAAAGTCTAGAGAACCTGTATAAGAAATCCGCCTCTACCCGAAGGAAAAACGGAGAAAAACCCGGGCCAGGATGAACAATTAATTTTTGTAGATCTTTTTGTACATTTTAGATCATTTGGTAATGGATTAAAAAGTTTGATTATATTGATATAATTATTTTTTATGCTTACAGTTTTTTATATTTTTGGTATCAGGATGCTTTTTCCTTGTTCTATTTTAATAATTATGGAATAAAACACAGTATATCATTTTTTTAATTTCAGATCGCATAAATTTTGCTATTTTGCAGAAGACAAAAATCAAGTATCTTGTTTTTTTTTGTAATGAAGAAGGTATGCTTATTACATTTTAAATAGTTATCAAATGTTATCCAAATGTGACCTAAAGAATTTTGAGAGGAAAGCACCAGATCAAGTAGTAGCTATAATTTGTTTTTTTTTCTCCTTTTTGTCTTCTTGGAATTCTCTGTTGAAAATAATCAAAAAACTCTTTTGTGTTGGACAGCACACTGTTCATTTATATTATTGTTAACTAGCAAATATGTCAGTCTGTGAAATGACTGTAAAATCTTCACATAACATTACAAAGGTGAAGACAATACATGTCGAAAACGTGTAGCTGAGGCGAATTACACAGAAAACATTTTGTTTTGGAAATAAAGTTTTATCGTATAACAAGACTGTCATGTCGGGTAAAAACACGTTGGATTATGGAAGTGAAGAAAATATCTTGGAAAGACTGCAACCGCAAGGAAGAAAGTGGTATACCGTAGCAGAAAAAGAGAGTGGTGGCACAAGATAAAAGCTTCGCCCTATATAAGTTTCAACGACGAGACAGATTTTTGACGTTTTTGGCGATGTTCAAAATATTTCGAAAGTAAGAGTCTGATTTGAAAAAAATATTCTTAGATAGATTAAAGTTTAATTAAACGAGTTCATTCATATCCCGTCAGATATTACCAAGAAGTCTATTTATTTCTCCAAGTTCCGCCATCTTTTTGGTGTATTGGGAGAACGTAAGGAAAATTTATCATACGACTGTAAAATAATTCAACTAATTAAAATAGAACGTCCTTGACATGACAACTTCTATGACAAGAAGATAATCGGGAAATTATATTTGTTTTCTGCGCAGGAATAACTTGCAAATCAGGTTTATTTTTCGTTCGTCGAATACCTTCATAGTGAAATTCCCGACGACCTTGAAGGGATCTTATATTAGAGAAATGGAGAGATACGTAGAGAGCAAATCACGTGACACGTGTGCATTCGCAATGCCAGCGCCAATGTCGTTGTTGGCGCCGAAGCTGTGTGCAAAGCTATTCACCAATGCGGCTCGAAAAATATAAGACACTAGAAGAACTACATTGCGTTGCCAGGGATTTGAAGAAAAAACCTCAAAACAATTACAGAACAATAAAATATTTTAAAACAATTCAGAAATATATTTTACTCTACAGTGAATATTAAAACACATCTCAACATGTCTGGATTTTTTAGCTCATTTTGACCGGCGTTGAAATTATAATATATAATATTTTAATATTATAATATTAAAAATAGTAATATAATATTAGTTATATAATATTCTAAATTCATTTGTTACTTTCCATGTTTCTCCACTTTCGGGTTACTAAATTACATGAATAAAATCTACAACTTTTTTCAGTATTGCATGCTAATACGAGGTCAGGCAGAAAAGTAATAAGACTAATTTTTTATTTACCAAAGTTTTTATTTTTTTCAAACATCAATGTTATCCCCTCCAAAGTAGTTCCCTTGGGCAGCTACACACCGATGGAGACGTTGTTCCCATTGTTGGTAGCAGCGCTGGAAGTCTTCAACCGGTATGGTCTTCAGTATGTCCGTTACACTCTTTTGAATGTTTTCTACAGTCCCGAAATGACGACCTTTGAGGATATTTTTTAGTTTCGTAAAAAGGAAAAAGTCACAGGGACTGAGGTCAGGTGAATAGGGGGGCTGGGGAACCACAGGAATGCCTTTTGAGGTCAAAAATTCTGTTATGGAGAGGGCAGTGTGACATGGGGCGTTGTCATGATGGAGCATCCATTTGTCTGCAATGTCTGGTCTCACACTACTCGTTGAACGAAAGTTTTGAGTCATTCCTTTTAATCTTGTGAAACGTAACAGAACAATTTTCTCTTTTTGGAGCTAGCAAATTAATAAAATATCAACAATACTTAAAAATAATACTGTTAACAAGAGTAAATAAGTGCATTACAAGAGATAATTATTAAAGAGTTAATTCGTGCAAGTTTATAATAATCCGGGTATTTCTCCGGTTTTCTTCGGGGTAGAGGCGGATTTATACATAGATGAGAATAGCATTAATACTTTTGTTATTATTTATCTCGTATATTAAAAAGAAATCTCATAAATTGCGGTGGACCTCATCGCCAGGTAACAGATTAATTATGTTATGTTGAACGAACGTGGGAGACGAGACCGAGGCTGATTGCTGGAGGTTCCGAGTTCGAATCTCTGTCTCGTCTCCCGTTTTCATTCAACATAATTAACTTATTTACCTCGCAGTTTTACTGTATTTACCATCGAATACTTATTTTGAATAATCAATTGATCACAGCAAGTATTTGTTTAAACTTCTTTTATAAATATTGAATCCGCCACTACCCTTGGGCCTTTTATAAATATTAAATCGGAATTGATGACACATGGTCCCTTGCTTGCTTCTGGAAAGTAGCTTAGTTTATTGCACCCCACGAGAGGTCATATATATATATATATAATTGGTCTATAAAAGATTTGTAAGTCTTTATTTATTTATTTCATTAGATTACAATAAACTTGTTTTAACTCCGGAAGCACACAAGGGACTTTCCGAAGAAAGGACTCAAAAGACAAAGGTGACTTAACATTCCTGTGCCCCAAGCAAAATATGACATTTTACCTCCCAAAAATGAAAACAAACATTGTTAGTTGCTTGTCACAGTGTATAAACATATTTAAAAAAATATATATTTTCAGTAGATTATAAAAGAAACGTGTACCTTTATCTCTTGTACGATTTAACAAATACACACAATAATCAATTCTTCAACATTTTCCGAAAATTTAGGTAATTAATGTCAACTAATAAAATCACTCGAAATTCGGTTATATATCCGTCTCTGACNAAAAAAAAAAAAAAAAAAAAAAAATACACCGGGCGAAGAGGAGCGAGCTCTGGGAAGAGTGGATGCTCTGAGAGAACGGTCTAGTGTACTTGAAAGTAGCGGTCTCCTGAGATTACTAAATTAATCGCTTGAAATTCCGTGAACCATGAAGTAATTAAAAAAAGACAGATGCGTGTTGTCAAATTTGACAAAATATTTGAAAATTTTCTCAAATTTAAAAAAAATTGCCATATTACCACCACAGAAATTCCTTTTTTCAACGTGTGCTGCTACTTAATGTGACACAAATTAAGTGATTTTTTTATAATAAGAAATAGTAAATACTGATTTCATCAAACACATTAATTAAATTGATTTTAAGTGTGTGTAATATGTCCTTGTCCAAATTGTGGATCTTAACTCGTAATTGGACATAAATTACAGTAGATATTTTTTTTACTATTTATATCCTGTTTCTCAATCGCGATTCGGAGAAAATTATCTATGTAATATGTATACCATAGCCAACTAGTTTTTTCAACAGAAGCAAAGACTTTTCAGGGTCGTTATAAAGCACACACGTAAATAAAACAGCGCGATACGACTCGATCAAACACTTTCTTCTCTTATTTTCAGTACTTGCATGACGCAGGACACAAGCACGTGATGTGCAAATTCTCTGCCAATCGGTATTTCGCCACTTGGAGCTCATTCATTAAAATTCGCAGGCGGCCCTGCTTCTGTTCAACGCAGTCAGCGCGTCTTTTCTGAGGTGACGGAGGCACATCATATATGGCATTTTTGTCCAGGCCTCGACGTCCTTGGGGCCACAGTGCGACGCCCGTATCGGAGGCCGTGCGTTCCTTCGTTCAGGAGTAAACATAGCTGCTTGGTTTTAGAGACCGTAATAGAGGGAGAACCGTCAGTCGTGTCCACATCTTTCCAGATCGTAATTTCTCATAACCGCTATATTTATTTCGCACCCCTTGGCGCCAGATGTTACTCGATACTGGCCTATTATTGGTGGAGTACGGAAGAAAGGTAGGGAGACACAACAAAATCATGTGTTCAATTTCAGCTGACTCCAACCACTATGAGAAACTGCGTAGAGTACTATCCGGAAATTCCAAATTATATTTCCTCCTCCGACGGTTCTCTTTTGATTAAGACCTCTATTTCGCTGCGCCGCGTCGTTCGATGAGCGCGTGCACCCAGCATGGCGACATTCGCCCGACCGCACGCGTCGGCGCTTCCCGGTGGCTTCGCGACTCTGCAGAGTGTCGCTAGTAGCGCTAGTAGTGCTCCTCGGCCATGTGCTTTTATTTAGATCACGAGGAGAGTCCTTTTGAAAGTAGTCGGCGTGGTATATTCGCGGAGGACTTTTCTGGGAGTGAACCGAACAGAGATGCAACCAGAACAATTTTTAGGGAGGAGTAAACCTGGAGCTAGCAAAAAAATCTGCCCCCATACCTAATCGAGTTAAAGTACGAGACTGAACAGGAGATTTTATAACATTTGTAGCAAAACAACCTGGCATTTCACGGGATATGAAAAGAAACTTAAAACCGTAATTACTGGACATTCTGGTATTAAAATACCTGTCTGCAGGTCTGGATTTTTTAGCATTTAGCCCGGAGTTCTTACATAATTTCTGAAGTTTCCATATTTCTCTACTCTTGTGATATTAAATATTTACTTCTTTTAATTCAAAAATTAAATACCGCGGTTTTCAGTATTATATGTACATAATTATGAATCACTTTAAATTTCAGGAATCATTTTATTTTTTTACAGAGAATCTAAATAAACTAAGGGATAGTTAAGAATTCTTTGGTTTTCGTTTCACTTTTAGGTTATGTGCTTAAAAACAATGTTCTTCACAGCCTTTACATAATTTTGCTTCTACTATTCGGTCATGTAGAGTAACGTTCATTGTCTGGTTCACGTAACGCAATCGAACTCCGGTGGACACGTTAGTAAGCTCGGTAGTCAACAATTATGCGAGTGAAGATTCATATCTACTGATTAGCAGCCAATTTTAATTGTTTATTTGCTTTGTAATTCGTCAATATTAACCATACTTTTCATTCGAATGCAGTAATACTGAAGAAGTGGCCTTTAAAATTTCAAATAATTTCAGCCGTTAGGTTTTCCGATTTCCATACCTCAGACATTCCATAGAATACTCTTTTATTAGTATAGATGAAGGCGCATATCATCAAAAAATTAATTCTGTGAAATTTTTATTACCAACTTTTGAAGAATTCGAATTCTGAACATTTAAAGTCACCCACCTTTTCAACATCGCTCTTGTAATTCGTGAGATGTAATTAACGTTTATGTGTTTTAAAGCAGTCGGAATTTTATTTCTTGTGAAATTTAATGTCTACCTCCAATTAATACAGGTTTTATTAATAAAAGAGCTAAAGAATACTTTAATTAGCATTTCAATTTTCATTAACTGTAAAAATATTTTGTGACCATGTAAATTACTGATTAACATTTTCCCAACTCTTGAACGTACTTATAAAATGCCGGTATTGCGACATGTAACAACCCCACCTGTGGCGCAGGTGGTAGTGTTGTCGCTTCTCGGGTTCGATTCCCGATGGGTCCAGAAAATTTGTAGCTTTTCACATTAATGTCCCAGTTCATATAGCTGTGACTACTGAGAAGCAAACCTTCCTTCCTCTATCTAGCTCCTCCTAGAATCAATAACTAACCACTTCTACTAACCCCTCTATGTGGGCCAAGCGGCCCACCTACTAACAATGACCTACCACCCAATTCCTAACTCCTATAGCTCCATGTAGATAAGCTTAAATAGCGCGGTTCCTTTTCCATTTACAAATACAACAATTGTGAGAAAAAAAAATGTAAGTGGAGACCGTAGAAAACTATCATGCCTATCTAAATTTATTCACGACACGAAGCACAAGAGAACATTCTCGTTGAATACAGCATATTCAGATTAATTTATACAATAAAATAATGTCCGCCGATTAGTATGACAATTCAGTGGAAAAGCATACCCAATACTTCTACTGCTCCCGGTCTGCGTGACATGAAGAGGAGGAACACTACGAGGTCAGATTTAATGACTGTTTGAACATGTGTCGCTCCGGGACGTCAAAAATACGGCTCAGTGTGCTTCTTGTATATTTTTCCTGTCTTGTAAAGGGGCCTCCCGTGTATTTATGTTCTTTACAAACGATCGGAAGTGTTGCTCTGTTGAAATATGATTATTAAATTAGTACTGGCAGAAAACAATGTTTTCCCTTTTGTTCCGGTCTACTTAACCAATTGTTAAAAATTAGATATCATTGCAAAGATTATTTTGTGGAAGGGGCGTTATCTTATATTTTAACAATGAAGTATTCAAATACGAATTGAATTCGAATTCTGATGAGTTCTTAACTTTCCTCTCAGGTGACTCTCCTGACCACTTGATGATTCAATGAAATTCATAATCTCAAAGTTCACAGAATAAAAATTCGTCTGTTATCGCATCAAAAAAGAGAAATTTTTGTTTCATTAAGTTTATTACTATCATTTACTTAAAAAATCAAAATACTGGATTACCGTTGTATATGCCATTTAGTACACTGATACTCCCATGTTAGAAAGATAGAGAAATCTTCACACGGACCTGCTAACCTTTCATTATTTGTATTAACACCCAGCTCACATCTAATTTTGGTCTCTACTTGTATTATAATTTGAAGTTCTAGAAAGTTTGTCATGAATTTTTTTCTGAAGCTGTGACTGGTTTTAAAGGTTGTATATAGTCAATAATTTGTACTGAAAATTATGAGTATAAAATAAATTTTACAAGTTTCGTACTAGGGTTATTCAATTTTGAATAATATTTCAAACGGTGTTAAAAAGCTTGTCAACACTTGTGTCCAACCGAGTGCTTGGGAACGTATAGAAACGAAAAAAGTTTTTATACCTTTGGAAACTGGAAGCATCAAGATGTCGAGGCGAAGATCAATTGACGTTTCCTGTTTAGAGCTTGGAACCGTAAAAGTAGTAAGACTCTATTAAAGGGAGCGCTGATGTGTTCTACAAAAGACATTACATAGGTTTCCAGCAATCAGGAAAAAAAACTTCGCTTTTGTGTTCTTTGCAAAGGGTCAAATAGTAAATACAAGTAGTTTCTTCGATCCACGAGACTAACTCAATATTTGTTTACATGCCTAAATAACAGGCTAAAGTCAAGTTTTTAATATTTTCTTGAACCATAACATTAAAGTCGTTACATTAAAAATGATAAAAAGTAAAGGATAATTATTGTTTGAAATACAGCTCTACTTATGAATAATAGGCTATATATTTCGTCAAACTGGAATTCAAATTTAATACACGGAACCTTCAGAATGTTTTGTAGCAACAAGTGATTTTATGAGGGTCAACTCAATAATATTATTTCGACTGTGGATGTTTTTAATTCTCGAAAAAGTTAAGATTATTTCTATTCTAAATTGGGGTAATTTACATTATAAATCGGTTTAATATAAAGAATAAACGATTATTTTAATAGTTACGATTAATAATCAATATTTTCCGAATAATCTATAGTTCGTAATAATACGTACTATTGAAATAATTTTTTTGTTTTATTAAATACAAATTTGTTGGTGTTCTGTTTTATTAAAACACATACCGACCTACTTTTATTTTTATCTTCGTAGTGTGCTGAAACGTTAAATCCGCCTCTGCCTTAGCGCCCTTGACCTGAATTGATGGGATGGTCCCTTGTTTGCTTCCGGAGAGTAAATTAGTTCTCCACGTGGTTATACGCAGTTTGTAACTGCTTTTGTATATAAACAATGATCAGGTACAATGTATATATTTGAGTTTGGTGTACGGTCGTCTAACCTGCAAATTTTGTGTCTTAAAATAGTTTTATTAATTTCCTAACGGTTAGAATTTTGTGGTGCGGACCTATGGGCGCGCGCGTATGTAGCCTGTGCTTAAATCCACTTCTGGGCGTGATCAATCAAATATATCATCTTTTTTCCTCCTAATATCGTCGATTTTCTCCTTCGTTGTCTTTTTTCATAATACGGTATCTAGTTACCCAAAACCGATCACAAATCTGCTGTTATTAATCCAGCTTACTGATTGGTATTGCTGGTCAATACCTGGCGCGCCGTGTTTACCAAACATCACTTGGAGGTTACATAAGGAGGTGTTAGGTGGCGACAGGCACGTCGAGAGGTCGCCCTGATTTACGGTCGATGCGTGAGGTGTGCTAGGGCGTTGGGGGGATTGGGCAGAAGTAGTAGTAAATGGAAGGCCGTCAGGAACGTTTGGCAGGAATCTGAGACCCATATATCGACTCCTTATGCAACGTCATTCGGCGCTTATCGTTACGTCGGTTGATCACTCTCACGCTCTCAGCTTACGACCACAATTTGTTTCGGGAAAATATGATCGTTGCATCATTCGCTCCTAACTACAGCCGTAAGTATCATTCGAATACGACTATGTCTAGGGTCAACAAAGTCTCAAATCTAGGACGAGGAGATAGAACATTCCGCATTTTGAACTAAAACCCATACATAATTATGTAAAACGATTCCTAAAACGTTTAGATAGTAAGAAACTTTCGCATTTAAGACAATGAATTTAAAACAAACTGGCCATGTACTTCTTCTCTGTACTGAAAAGAAAACGAAACAAGTCAGGAACAAAAATTCTAGTTTATTTTCCACATAAAAAATAACTAAGAACTGAAGTGTTAACTCTGGTAACAAAAATAATTATCTTAACAGTGATTCTAACTTATATAATACGCAAGGTTTTAGCAATGTCATACGCGAATTTCGACTATTCGTTATTGTTTTCCTTTAGAGAAACCGAACGGTGAAGTTCCCCGCCCGGACACTCCCCGAAGCCCCATGAAACTAAAATCCGAGGAAACCCAGACTGATGGCAACCCTATAAGACAATGAAAATTTTTTATACAGTATTTTATTTTGATACTAGCCGATTTCTCGTGACTCCTCCCTCATCAGGTTATGAATTTTTCCGAATATAACTCCCATATATTTCAAAAGAAAATTATTCAAAAAGCAAAAGAACTATGCCCTCGCAAGAAGAATACGAAACACTCTTGGTGGGATAATACCTGTGACAGAGCACTGGAAGAGAGAAAGAGGACCTTCCTGAATTATGACAGCAATAAGTCTCCTGAAAATCAACCACACTTCAACGAAATCAGAAAACAAGTAGCAAAGACTATCAGACAAACCAAAAGGAGATATTTGAAAGATCAATTAATCTCCATCGAGAATGATTTCCAAAACTACAACACGCAGGATTTTTACAAGACTTTCGCATGCAAAATTCGCAGATATAGTCCACAAAATTTATGCTTTAGAAAACAGAATGGGAAACTTGCTCTTAACAATCAAGAAAATTGTGGGAACTAGCCCGTTATTTTGACCAACTTCTTAACTGCCCCGAACCGTAAGCAGAACACATCGCGTCATACGAATCCGGCTCCTGCTCCACCCACGCAAAATGAAATAGAGACATATTCATAAACTAAAAAAACAATAGAACATCTGGAGAAGATGACATCATTGCCGAACTATTAAAGAACCTAGGCCTCAACACTCTCAAAGAATTGACACAAATTATTGAGGGTATTTGGAAAACAGAAAAACTTCCCGAAGAATGGAAATGTGCTCTTATTCACCCACTTCATAAAATGGGAGACAGAGCAGACGTGAACAATTATAGAGGTATTTCTCTTTTGCAAGTCACATACAACATTTTCTCAGCATGTCTTCTTCAAAGAATCCAAGAACAACAAAGAGAATACAATAGGTGAATATCAGGCAGGTTTCCGCCCCGGCCGATCCTGCACAGAACAAAGTTTTAATTTAAAAACCATTCTAAAATATAAAGCTGTCAGAAATAGTTCAATAATTTGCACCTTTATAGATTTTGAAAAGGCATATGACTCATTTGACCGTCAATCTCTACTGAGTATACTTAAAGAACGAGGATTAGACCCAAAAACTCTAAGTCTAATCAAACAAACGCTCACGGATACTGCCACAAAAGTCAAATTTATGGGCGAAATATCCGAACCATTCTTGATAAAAACTGGTGTTCGACAGGGTGATGGTCTGTCCCCGATAGTTTTCAATATTGTCCTTGACAAGATGATACAGGAATGGGAAAATGAACTAAGGAACCAAAATTACTGGAAACCAATACAGCTTGGACGACCTAAAGATGACCTGAAAATTTCATGTCTCGGCTTCGCAGATGATNTGTCAAACAAATAGAAATCCTTCAAGAGTGTGCAGAAAAAGTAGGTCTACAAATTTCATTTCAAAAAACCGAATTCATTTGCTCAAAACTCAAAATACAGACCTTAAACACCCAATACGGCAAAGTCACCAGAACTTTACATTTCAAGTACCTCGGCGAAATCATCGAACCTACAGATGGAGAAAGAAAAGCACAAAACATTCGACTACAGAAACTGATGAGAGCATACGGAAGAACCCACAAAAATGTCTCTCCATAGGCACCAAAATTAGGCACTACAACACAGTAATTAAACCGGAGGCTCTGTATGCTAGTGAAACTCTTACCCTTCACATAAAAGGAGATTTAGAAAATTTATTAAAAGAAGAACGAAAAACCATAAGAAAAATTATCGGTCCTGAAATGACGGAAGGTTTTAGATTAAGGTCTAGGAAAACAACTGAAAAACTATCTAACTTAGCGGCAGACATCAGAAAGAGAAGACTAAAATTTTACAGCCATATACATAGACTACCTACCACCAGACTACCTAACACAATTCTAAAATACATAGAAAAAATTAAGGCCATCTCATGGATCCAGGAAGTAAAAAATGATTTAGAAATAGCTCGAATAAAAAGATCTGACATTTTGACCGAAAACTATACAGAGAGAAGGTAGATACGTGGAAAGAACAGTCGTAAAATGAAATCCCAAAAAGAGCAGGAACTAAATGGACAGAGGAGAGGAGTGTGTGAGCGTGTGAACGTATGTGTGAGCGTGTGTGTGAGCGTGTGAGAGAGAGTGTGAGTGTGAGAGAGAGTGTGTGTGTGAGNGAGAGTGAGAGAGAGTGTGTGAGTGAGAGAGAGTGTGTGTGAGAGAGAGAGAGTGTGTGAGTGAGAGAGAGTGTGTGTGTGAGAGTGAGTGTGTGTGAGAGAGAGAGTCTGTGTGTGTGTGTAGGTAAGATTGCGCTTATCAAGTAATGGGGAAGTTGCGAGCCAGATGAGCATTTTCGCGGTATCAGAAGTTGCGTATGTTTCGAGAAAGCTGTAGTGAACTTTTAGCGTGAATGTCCTCAAACTTAGTCCAAATCGATTTCCAGAATCCCTCGAAGGCAAATTTCAATTAGTGTCGTGTTGGAACCTATACCTAAAATTCATTTTATTTTCAAAATCATTCACGAAGAAAAGAACCTCAGAGAGAAAGTCTTTTCAATTGTTTCCACTCGCAGATTTTTCTAATTCATATGAACTTCACTGTAACTGACATGGAGATCCTGTTACCAATGCAATTTGATAAAGTATACCTAGGTTATTATCCATGTTGTCACATGCAGTTTGCAATTGCTTTTTTTGACAACAAAGTTTATTATTTATTTATTTATATTGTTTAAGGTGGGTATAGCACATAAAGGAAATGAAATATCGAAAACGTATGATTGTTGTCTTTATTGTTATTCTAAATGTTTTAAAACACAACAATAAGAATAATAACGAAGATAAAGCGTAATTTAATTTTTGTAACAATAAATCGTGAATTTAGTGTTATTTCAATTCTTATGATTTTTTAACTATACTCAGAAAATTCGATAGTTCGATAATAATTTGTACATGTAAAATAAATTTTTTGTGTTAAATTACAAACATATTGACATTCTATTAGTATTATAACTCTTAGCAAAATTTTTATCTTATCTAGGTCTTAGGGCCCTTGATCGAAATTGATGGGATTGTCCCTTGCTTGCTTCCAGGGAGTAAATTAGTTCATTGTCCTCCACGTGGTCATACGCAGATTGTACTGCTTTTTTGACAATAAATTTATTTAAACAAAATTCGGGAACTCGCTTTACTCATTTGAAATGCTTAACAGCGTGTACAAACATGGCGTCCGAGCGAAACAATTTCGTGATTAATGCATCTAATCCCGGAATAAGTTGAATACCTTTCTCAAATATCTGGTGACCATCTATAGTAAAAAGTAGTACAGAAGATTTACTACAAATCAAAGTAAACTTCCATCACTTTCGTGATTTAAAAATTGGTCTTTTTTCGAAAATAATTCTATTCTCTATAAGGCGCAATGTATTACACCAATTATAATTGCATTTAAATGGCGAATGAAGCACGTTTTTCAAGTTGAAATAACAATAAGTACATGTCACTATTTACGCCGATTTTAGATAATGGAGTAATTTAATTCTATCTACGCTAGTACTACCTTAATATTCCACTGAGCTATTTTTATTTCGGAGAAATGAAAGCAATTTGGAATCAAAGCTACACGGTATCTAAATTATAAACCACGTTTACTTTCCAAAGTATAATTAAAATGAAGGGGAGGGGTTTCGATTCTCCATTTCTTCTTCATTTTAATTTAACTTGACTCAGGGATTTCCCACTGCTTTGATTGGATTTAATTTAATACATTTGGAGAGCAAATTAAGAACTTCCATTACGGAAAGGGACAAAAAGTAACGGACTGGATTGAATGCGGAACCGATGCCTAGAGGTATCCTTGTTTGTGTGTGTGTTCTTCCGCTGTAATTAAGCTTCTTACTCTGAATTTGCAAGTCACTACTTGGTAAATAATACCGAACAACTTCTATAATTCTCTTTCTTCTTGCTTTTCAGGAAATGTATGTACAAACTAGAAATCTCATGAAATTAGTGACTCTTTTGGTTCTCAAATGAAGAGTTAGAGTATTTGTCACAGCAAGTTTTCAGGAAACTAAACCTTTAACCTTGAAGGTCGCGTAGGAAAAAGAAATTTGAGATGTATTTTTACGTTGATTTGAAGATATATTATAAATCATAGAAAATAATAATTAACGAACTATCGAAATTATGGAATATTTAATTTTTCTACATTAAAAATATTAACAGAATTGACAGTCAATTTACCATGTAATTACAGAAAACAGGCGCATAATTGCTATTAAAAGCTCCTTGCATTTATAGGAGCTCATGTCGTAAGATTGTTGAGTGGGAAAGTGGCAAAGGCTTTTTCTGTTGAAAATTTAATGTTAACCAATATCTCCTGGGTTGGAGTTTTGAAAAATAAATGAATAAATAAAAATAAACGAACATTAAAAGACAAATTTTTCAGCAAGACACGAACTATTTTGAACCAAATACGTCAGCACGTCTCAAGGTGAGACCAGCACTCCAAGTTAGTCAAATCACGGAAATATATAATTATTTTCTTCATTATTATTCGAATGGTTTTAAAACACAACAATATAAATAATAATGAAAATATAACACGATTTAATTTGTATCTGTTAGTAATATTATATAAACAAAGCTCAGGAAATCGCTTGATTCGTTCGAAATGTATAAGAGCATGTGCAAACATGGCGGCGGAGTGCACCGGTTTCCTGACTTATGTATCTCACCTACATCACAACGGTATTGTAAAAATACTGTGGAAAATTTACTACAAATCAAATTAAACTTCCGTCACTTTCATAACTTAAAAATTGATATTATTTTGTAAATAATTGTTTTCTCCATAAGACGCAATGTATTACAATATCAATTGTAATTGCAATTATTTCATTTAAATGGCGAATGAAGTACGTTTTTCAAGTTGGAATCGCAATGAGTACAAGTTTCTCTATTTATTTATGCCGATTTATGATATTTTACTGATTTAATTGTACCTATACTAGTACTACTTTAAATAGCTTAACGAATGTGTTCAGGTCGAAATTAAAAAAAAACGTATACTTGATGCTCTTCAAATAGTGAGAGCGATCCATTCAAACAAAGAGTAGTGGCGAATTTTTCCATAGGCAGGCATATCATTTAATACTTTTCTTATTAATAATCTCGAATTTTGACTGCACATTGTATCTGCGATTCATTTTGGAATAATAAATTGAGAACAGTGCGTATTTGATGAAAAATATAAATATTAAATTCCCAACTGCCCTTGGGCCCTTGATCGGAATTGATGGGCTACTCCCTTGCTTGTTTCCGGAGAGTAACTTAGTTTATTATCCTGCACGTGATCATACGCAGTTTGCAATTGATTTCTTGACAATAAAGTTTATTTAGTAAACAAAAACGTGCTTGCAATTGAACTAGGGTTTCGAACTGTTGGGGAACTCTAAATAGACAACAGCACTAGCGTCGTGTGTTAATGTGTATGTTTTCAGTTCCCACAATTTATAACAGTGGTTTTGCAGCTAGCATTTCCTGTAGCACCTATTATTACATGGTCTGTTGTTTGTATAACAAAATTATTGCCTGTTATAATGCGTCGAATTAACATCAAACTACATGTGATTTCCGTGATGAATTATGAATAGGGAAATGGTAGGAAAATTTGTAATGAATTATGAATAAGGAAAATGGTAGGAAAAATCTTTAACCAATTTTCTGGCAGTGTCAAGCATATTTTGTAATATTTTCTTCCTGACATTGATTTTACGAGAAATTTTTTATAAATTGGGGACGAGGAATTGGGAACATATGCATATTCCAGATGCAGAATAGATTACTAATTGCCGATCTTCCAATGTCATGAGTGGAGAACACAAGGTGTGCCATTGCTCACCGAGGTGGAAGGGACGTTGGCCAGCCAAGGAAACGCAAGAAATTCTGCGAGAGGAAAGTTACATATTAATGTAACATATTAAGGTGCTGTACATATTAATGTAACATGTTTGTGTGGTAGGTGTGAGGCGATATCCTAATACACCCGCTCCGAAATATGTCTTCAATATGATTGGCTTGCACAGCGCGTGCTCGAGACCGACACACCAGTCTTATTCCTCTATGGCGGTATCATCTGTTACTGAGGTATTTATGCATCGATTTATTCGTACGACAATCGATAGCGCAAGTATATCGACATTTCAATATTTACGATACGTAAACATGAACATTTAAAAAGGAACAGAATGATAGGTTCCTAGCAACCGAGTAGAATATGTCACGCAAGTTTGTATTTTATTTCTGTGTCGAGTGAGTCTAAATTTAAATCAAAATGGTGTGGGGTAAGAAAAAACACAAGACGGGTCCCCGAATACCTCCGGGCGATGTAGAGAATGGCAAGGAGATCTTCATGGAGTGTTGCGCTGAGTGTCATACGACCGACTGCGAAGGCAAGCACATGGAAGGACCTAACCTGTACGACTTGTGGGGGAGAGTGTGCGGAACCACCCCAGGCTACGAATTCACACCGCAGCATAAAGCCAAAGATATCAAATGGAACGAGAGAACCTTGTTCTGTTACTTGGAGAATCCGCGGAAATACATCCCGGGCTCTGCCAAGGTGTCTCCGACCATTAAAAGTCCCCAAGAACGAGCGGATGTTATTGCTTATTTGAAAGGTGCGACAAATCCTGATGGCCCGTCTTGGGAGACTTCCATCCCAACTCCAGCACCTCCTCCAACGACGCCCACCCCCACCCCTTCTCCAGCACCGCAGCCGCCGTCATCAGACTCATCACCCCCAACAGAAAAACCATCTCCCCCACCAACAGAAAAACCATCTCCCCCACCGGCGTCACCGCAACCCAAGCCTGCACCTGTACCATCACCAACCCCATCACCTGCAGGAGACGCCCCGCCGAAGTCAGCAGAGGTAGGTTTGTTTCACTTACATATCTACGTTAGAAAACAAAAGGGAAGTTTGGCGTTTTTTACCTCTTCGCTACCCTTCATCTTTTTAATTTACCATTAAAGATTGACGAAGTACATGATAAATTTCTCATATTCAAATGTTCTTTCCTGAAGAATTTAGACACCACATTGAGATCCAGATAAGATTTGTCAGGATATTTAATTTAACTCGAGAATATGTTATTCTAGTTTATGCTATCCTCTGCCTTGTCCAGTTTTAGAAATTCTCCCGCGTAGTAAAATCTGATCTCAGCTATTATCCGTACCTTAGTCACTCACGTTACATTGCGCTTCGTGTCAAATAAAAAAAGGCGAACGTTTTGAAGACATATTTATCTGCAGTGCAAAGTTGACCCAAAGACGTCAGCATGTGTTAAAGGGCTTAAAAATTGGGGTTAGTTCTATATGTAGTATAATGGATTTAACGATTTTGGTATTGTAGGTCTTGAAATAGTGAATGCAATCCATTGTAACAAATCAATGGTTGTTAAAATTCTATGACAATACACGGATTAAAAAAAAAAAACTGGTTGTAGAATTCTCGGTTGCTCCCAAAGACAATTTAATAATGAGAATGGTAGGGGAATTCTTTCATGGGTTTCCTAGCATGGTCAAACGTATTTTGTGATATTTTCTTCGTGACATTGATTTTCCACATCTTTAACGAATAGCCTTTGTGAACAGGGAAGGGAAAACTGGGAACATACATTTCTGTGACTAAATGTTGAACTAATTGTCTCTCTTTGAAAGTCGTGACTGACGGTTCACTATACTACGAGTTGGAATAAAGCGGGAAAGCCGCAGGAACAACTTGATGGGAAGGGATGAAGAGTTTTTTTTAAATCTCTTGTTGGAAGTATAAAATCACCCATGAATTATTCTAGTGTTCCACAGCGTTGCCGTCATACGGTATAACGGTATACCAACCAGGCAACTACACTATCCACTATGTAAAGTACATTGCGTTTCCAGCAATTTTAAATTTTTTATTTGAATTTGTAACCTACTTTCTTTTGTAACTTATTCCTCGCATCACTTGTCATCTTAGCGTAGCTAGTGAATTTCTTAAAAGTTCAATTTTTACATAAATGCATCAATCGCTGCAGTATTTTGACCTCGATATGTCTTTTCGACAATCGACACCGCTGTTGTATCGATATTTCAATATTTTCGATATGTAAACACGAATATTTAAAAACAAACAGTATGAAGGCTTCCTAGCATACGAGTAGAATATGTCACGAATTTCTTTATTTTATTTCGGCGTCGAATGAATCCAAATTGTAATTGAAATGGCGCGGATTGAAGGTCCATCGTGTAAGCGAATGCCTGCGGGCGATGCAGCCAGAGGTAAGGAAATCTTTAAGGAACGCTGTGCTCAGTGTCATGCGACAGAACGCGATGGCAAGCACATGGAGGGACCGAACCTGTACGGCATGTGGGGGAAAATGTGCGGACGCATCCCGGGCTTCGAATTTACACCGCAGCACAAAGCCAAAGGCGTCAAATGGACCGAGAGAACCTTGTACTGTTATTTGGAAAATCCTAGCAAATTCATCCCGGGCACTGCCAAGACGTTTCCGGGTCTCGAAAAACCACAGGATCGATCGGATGTGATTGCTTATTTAAAGGAAGTGACATCATCGGAGACTTCCTCCCACACCCCTTCATCCAAAGAATAACCATCATCCTCATCGACGCCATCTAGTTCGTCTCCCCCAACCTCTGCTTTTAAAGATTAAACCATCTCCCCCACGGGTGCCATCAAAGAGTCCATCATCACCGGAGTCATCAGCAACATCTTCGTCACCAATCCCTTCAGATGATGGTGACATCTGCCGCAAAATAGACGAGGAGGATGCGATGCTCATTGACGAATCACAAATCCTCCAATTGACGTTTGCAGAGGTGGGTTTAACTTATGAAGCAAATTAACGTCCCAAGTTAACTGATTCAAGTATCAAGTAAAAATACAGGTGGCCAAAATAAAAAAGGATCGGGAAAAGAATCTAATCCTAATTGACCCTTATTAATAAACAGGAGAATTGTCCTTGCAACAAGAGGTTACTGTTACATGTCTGCGCATGCTCATCTTCTTAGTGCTCTGAGCTTTGTCCCTGAGTTCTTTGCCGTGCCATTTCGTTTGTGTGTGTAAATGAGAGGTGCCGACGCGTCGCGTGATCTCCCAGTGATTTTAGCCCGTGGAGAAAATTGAAGGGTCAGATGTACTCAAATAATCCTCACATCCTGGAAGAGCTACAACATAACACTGTAAACGCTTTTGCTGCTATCCTTCAAGGAGACCTTCTACGCGTGACTCACAGTTTGATAAATCGAGCCCAGCGCTGCTTCGATGTCAACGGTGGCAATTTCCAGTATTTTCTGTGCTGGGCAGTTGTCCTGTTCATTAACTAGGGTCAATTCCGTGTGAGTCGTATAAACATTTTCTTGATGAGTTTTATTTTGCCGTGTTTATCCTTGTTAAAATTGTATTAGGCGTTTCTACTTCACACGTTTTTTCTACCACAATTAAAGATCGACGAACAAAATTAATAAGTTTATCATATTTGAAGTGTTCTTTCCTGAAGCGTTTACTCAGCACATTGAGACACTCGGATAATTTCTGAATATTTTAAAACTGACAACTTTTTCTGATCTAATAACTTTTTCTGAATATTTATTTAAACTAAAAAATATGGTATTCCAGTTTATGCTGCCGCTTTTCCAGTTTTAGTTCAATTACCACGTCATATCACAAAAAATCAGATTTTTCCCGAAACATATTTATTAATATCCTCTATCATCTCAAATGTCGATGAAGTTGACGATGTTGAGGCCACCATTGTGCTTGGTCACAGTTACCCGGATGAATAACACATTGATCACAATGGGAGACTTGTGGAGCCTATAATATAATTGAAGACTTTCGGGGGAAAACCAACTTAGTCTTTTTTTTTGTTTTTGAAATCGGGATTTTAACGCCATATGTTAGTTAAGGAGGAGTACTACATGCTTGTGGCTCCAGAACAGTGAATAGTCAATTCAGTCTCGTAAAATTGAAGGCAAAAGAAAGGGATCTAAGGGGAGGAATTAACTTAGTCCATGGAAAGCGGGGAGAAAACCAACTCAGTCCAGTCCTTCCCGTAAGGTCAATGCTGATGGACTTCGTGTTTTAGTCAAAAACATCTTCTTTGGTGCGTATCGCTCAACAATGGTTACCGAAAAGAAAGAAATCAAAACGACCCGTCCTCTTCTGAACTCCAGACATTGCATGATGCATTCAATTGAGTATATTAAGTATTGCCACCTTTGACACCTTGTATGGGAAGAACCAGAAGACCATGTTTTCTTTTCATTCTTTTCTTTAATTTTCAAATCAAGTTCATAATCTTAACACTTGAAATTGTGTATTAAAATGATTAATAGCAATTAATCCAACAGGTTGTTACTATATTATTTGTAATGAATTTTTTCAACTTGTTTTAATCATGTAAATTTTAAGGCTTCAATGGTTTTTAAACATTATCCGCTTGTATCTGAACAATTTTTTTCCTACTTTTACCCCTATTCGTGATAAATATTTTATTAAACATAATTTCTTCCGTGGTAAGAATAAAAAAACGTCAAGAACGAAACAGATGTACCATTTTGACTCTTTATTGCGGTTGGGTGGGNGGGGGGCAACCAACCAAGTCTACCAAAATTTTTCGGGAAAATTGAGTTACTCTATTCATAAAATTATATATTTTTGTAGAAATCTTTAGCCAAGGGGTTTATGAACCTAACAATGCAAGAAACATTAAGAAATTATCATTAGAACAGAAAATGTAGAACGAGAAACTTGATTTTTCAGGTCCTGAAAAAGTTTGTTTTTTGGACAAAGTCGGTTTTTTCCGAAGATCTTCAATTGTATCCGAGATGGTCCCACCGAAATCTTAGAGTGACGAGGGAAAATTTTGGAAAAGTAGGGCCAATCCCGACAAAATAGCGACGATTGTCACCCCTGATCTCGAGGGAATCCAACTTCGAACCCTTCTTTTCCCTTATTATTTTACATTTTGAGAATTTTATTTGAAAAGAACAGATTGAATTTAATGTTAAAAAAAATAATTAAATAGTCAAAAAAAAAAATTATGAACTTGATATCCTTTTTTATCCATAAAAATCCCATAGATCCTTATTTCTACAGATGATTGTTTGCAAAACCTTGTTTGTACAAAATTGTGAAAGATCGCAACGTAATTGGTTTGAAAGAAATACTTGTCATGTCTTAAATATTGTCAGATCAATCTCTACACTAGAAACTATTATTATTAAATGAGACTTGATAATACATCTTTTACATTGAAAAAGGAATATTAATTATTTATTAATCATCGAATAATCCATTTAATTATTTTTTCTTAAAAAATATAATAAAATAAAATTAAAATCAATTTATTAATTTTTGAATCCAATTCATGCAACATAAAAATAAAGCAGAAAAAATGGTGAAAGATATTCATGAAATGTATAGATCATATTGAAAAGACTTGAATGTTTTTCTTTACAAAAATGTCTTTATATTGTGCGCAATTATTTTATTAAAAGCTTTTCCCCTATTACGTTTAAGCCAATTCCCAGCTTTATTGTCTACCTGAGACCAACTCCTTGTCTGCGAAATTTATAGTTGATCTGTGTTGTCACGGAGAAAACACTCTCAACAATGAGTTAGTCTCAAACGCGCAGTGAACGAACTCAGCATTCTAGAAGCTGCAGTCGCAGTGATATTGAGCAAGATATTATTTTTGTAAGTAGTGCATTAACTACAGCTGGGAGCAATGTCTGGGGATGCTGATAAAGGGAAAAATCTGTTCGTGCAACGCTGCGGCCAGTGCCATACTGTGGAAAAAGGGGGTAAGCACAAAACGGGACCTAACCTCCACGGCATCATCGGTAGGAAGACTGGGCAAGCGGAGGGTTTCAAGTACACCGATTCCAACCTGAATAAAGGAATTACATGGAATGAAGATACGCTCTTCGAGTATCTGGAAAACCCGAGGAAATACATACCCGGCACCAAGATGGTATTCGCTGGCTTGAAGAAACCGCAAGATAGACATGATATAATTGCTTATTTGAAAGTTAATAGTTAACATTCAGTGATTTCATATTAAAAATAAAAAGAAGCGATGACCCAAGACTTAAGAATTTCCTAAATGGTGGATTAATGTTAAAATGCGTAAATGCAACTATAAATTAAACTGCATGTTAAAATAATGTAAAGAGGGTGAATGAAGCAATAAATTATCTTGCTCTGTGATTAGTTTCTTAAAAAAAAACATAAATCTACTCCCTCAAAAATTAATTTCACGACATTGTGTCGTTTAGATTGTCCTCAACATTTCTATTGTCAGAAAATTTATTCACACGTACGGATTGTTCCATTAAATTCTTGAATCTAAGAAGTCAGTGATAAACGATACAGGTAATTTATTATACTTAGTAAATAATGTTGTTTTAATTTATAAATCTATTTCATTTTATTTCAGTTGTCTTTTCTCTATGACTTGGTTTCTTGGCAATGATGCACTTTTTTAGTATATTTCTTAGAAAAGTTCATGTCTAGTCAACATAGCAGTTAGTATAGGAATTCAATTACTCTTTCTGATGTTACAATTAATGATTCCCATGTAAAGGAATCAAATTTATATGATCTTTCACAATTTTAATTTTTGTGTTTTAATACAAAAAAAAGTTTTGGGGAGCTTTCCATGTTATTTTTATTCATTATTATTATTTTTTAGATTTCTTGTGTATTTATTTTGTTTATTGTTGTATAACACTGATGGTGGGGAAAGTTCCTTGAAACACATGTTTTGTAAACAAAATTATTGATTAAAATTGTAGGAAATAATATTTTGTTCCCTTAACATGGATTACAATTTACAACCACGATACAACCAAGAGTATTAATGATCTTCAGTTATTTAAAAATATTTCTTAATGGTTTTCTTTGTCATTTGAAAAAGTGTCCCTCCATGTTAACTATGTATTAACATGCGCTTCAATAATAACATTTATTTTATATATTTTTTGAGAAGTATTATAAAAATAATAATTTATTCAGTACCTGTCAGTTATAAAAATATAAATGTATTACTATAGTTGCAGTGATGTTGATGGGGCTCGCTAAACTTCGATAGTACCATAGATATAGTGTGGACCATCAAGACTGAAAATAACATCGAATACTTTTGTCGTGTCATCTTCACAAATTAAAACGAAAACGTTACTTAAGAAACTTTAAATATAATTGAATTTTGATAATAAAATGTTTTTGAATATGAAGTAAACAAAATTAATTTTTGACACAAATACAGGTCTATATGGAAATTCCAATTTATTCCTGTCATTTGTCGTTTTCCATTGAAAATTCTATTAGAAATTTTAGTTGCTTCATGTTGCAAATTCCGTACAT
The DNA here is from genome assembly GCA_002313205.1 of Laupala kohalensis. NCBI lineage: Eukaryota > Metazoa > Arthropoda > Insecta > Orthoptera > Trigonidiidae > Laupala > Laupala kohalensis. The sequence continues at coordinate 108,602 of NNCF01129868.1, read as the reverse complement.
CAAATGCTGGTGATGTAGTACAAACATGTCTTTTTTCCTGCTAGTACTCTGATATATAATGCTCTGTAACGAAAATATTTTCCACGTTCTACAACCATATTAACTCATCCAATAAGAAAATATATTAGAAAAGCATTTTCCGTACATAACGTAGAAACGTTTTTATCTAAAAATCCTTAATTGGCATTCTACCTCTTTATATTTAAAATGTCCAATACCGATGGTACTAAAAATAAAATACGATAGCAAATATAATAGTTTTCATTAACAATGTTATCGAGGTTTGCGAGCTCTAAATATTCATATTTTTCTAACGAGTGCGTTTCCTACTACAGGGCGGTAAGAGTGGGGATTCTGAGAAAGGGAAAAGCCTATTCGTTCAACGCTGTGGCCAGTGTCATACGGTGGACAAAGGGGGCGGACATAAGACAGGCCCTAACCTCCATGGCATCATCGGCAGGAAGACTGGACAAGCGGCCGGCTTCCAATACACAGAAGCCAACAAGGGCAAAGGAATTACATGGACTGAGGATACGCTCTTCGAGTATCTGGAAAACCCGAAGAAATACATACCCGGCACCAAGATGGTATTCGCTGGCTTGAAGAAACCGCAGGATCGAAAAGACATAATTGCTTATTTGAAAAGTAATAGTTAACATTCAGCGAGCCCACGAAATTCGAAAAAAAAGTGAAAAAGGGAAACGATGACTCAAGACTACAATGTCCTAAACTATGGATTAATGTTAAAATGTGTAACTGCAACTATAAATTAAACTGCATGTTAAAACAATGTAAAGAGGGTGAATGAAGCAATAAACTATCCTGCTCTGGGATTAGATTCGTTTCCTTATCAATATTGAAAAAAAGAGNTAAAAAAAAAAAAAAAAAAAAAACAATTTTACGTCACAAATTCATAAATATTGCGTTATTAAATTTTGTGAAAGTTCTCAAAACTAGTTTCCATTGTCAGAAATTTTGTTCACACGATCAAGTTCCTGAATAAAAGGAATTGGTGATAAACGGTAATTATGTTGAATTGGAAAATAATATTGTTTTAATTTATGAATAATATTTCAGGAATCTATAGTAATACAGTTGGTTTCTTGACAATGATGCATTTGTTGTTAGTATAAATGGCTAAAAAAAGTTCATCTACTAGTCAGCACATCAATCTATGTCAGTCAGTAGATAAATTAAATTAAATTTTCTGATGTTACAGTTAATTATTCTCAGTTATTTAAGAGTATAAATGTTTCATTAGTCATTTGAACAAGTGTATTTTAATGTTGACAATGTAATCCAATGTTTGAGTTATAACATTCATCCCATATATTTCTGTCAAGTATTCTCCAAATCAGAATTTATAAATATATAATAAAATTTGCTAAAAGAAAATTCCAATGTTGAAGAGGTAAAATAGACAGCCTCCTAGAAGTTAAGAAAATATTAGCCTTCATCATACACACTTCTCAAAAACTTTTCGGACGCATAAAAGGAACAAGCAAGTCCGTTGGGAGAGTTCGATGAGACAAAATTTATTTATAAATAAACGAAATAAAGAATACTGGCGCAAGAGATCCAGGGTTTAAACATCTTCACTATTGTTATATTGTTGAGTAACGCTAGATCTAATATTTTTAAGTATGGGTTAATTTTCTCGTCAGAAATGAAATGCGATGAAGGTAAATAATTGCCCTGAAACTAAAAATGCAAATGAATGTACCCAAGGAGACTATACATCTGAGATGGCACTCGTGGAGTTGGGTAGGCTTTTCTAGGTGTACGAAAAACGTATTTAGCCCACGCGGTAACATGAATCTCCTCAGCACACCATCTCACGCTGGTTATTGTAACTACTCCAAATTAATTTGCCTCGATAGGAAAGGGCCATGTTATTTTAAATATGTATTTTTTAATTGTTCTTAACATGTACTTTATATATATATATATATATATATATAT
>NNCF01129868.1:94085-106584 GCA_002313205.1 Laupala kohalensis | reverse complement strand
GCTATAGCGTCGTTACAATACGATATTATAACATGTTTGTGTTTCTGCTTTTTTGTAAACATATTTTGTGTTTATATTTCTATTTATATCATGTTCATTTGTCATGTTGTTTATTGTTGACCAGCTGAGCATCACTCGATGCGGGAACTGCCGTTGAAGTAGTTACAATAACCAGAGATGGTGCTGACGATCCATGTTACCCAGAGAACTGACAACGTTTTTCGTACACCCCCCCACTCCACGAGTGCCATCTCCTCTGTATAGTCTCCTTGAATGTACCACATGGAAAATACATGTGCGAAACAGTTGAAACGTCAATCAACTTCGTGGTGCGAGTGCTTGTGTTTGTCATCGAACTAATTGTTTAGGTTTGAAAGGGATACTAGTGTGGTAAACACAAGTGTTCAATATAACTCTTCTCATCTTTGAAGGTAAATACCAAATATATTCAATATACCTTTCAAATTATTAATTTCTAATTACGAAGTTCGATCTACGAAGGTGAAGCTAAGCCATTATGATTTTTGTGGACAATAAGCATAGACACATTGGATTGTTGGGACAGAATTTGTTTCAATATCAGAATAGTGCCCGATATTTCTCTGTCGTTTTCTTTACAAGTAGTAAATTTATCTCACGCTTAGTCATTAGTATACGCTCAGATTTTTGTCTCTTGAAATCTATCATCTCAATAACCTAATCTGTTTTGAAATTGTTTAGTTATTTCTCCTCAATTAACTCTACGTTAACGTAACGTACTACGCCTAATGTTGTCATTTAAGCGTTAGGTAGGTCAGGTTATTCTTGTCTGGTGACTTAATTTTTGATTTCAACCATTTGTTTGGCGAGTCTAGGGAATAATTTTTAATTTATTCTAATTTATCACCCGTATTATAAACACCAAGATACATGAAATTATTTCTTTATGATTTGTTTACTCAGTTTCTGTGCCCGTACGCGTGTACGAAAGTCGAAACTTGTAATTTATTGTTTGGAATGTGTCTGTCGGTAATGCCATCTACGCTTGATATTCGAATTTTGGCGTCAGGAAGTATCGATTGATAAACTCGTGTTGGGAGATGTCGACCGCATGATAAAAATAAGAATTCCGTTCGAAAGGTCACTTCGAGCTTGCCCATTAATCGTATTTAAGATNCGAAAGGTCACTTCGAGCTTGCCCATTAATTGTATTTAAGAAAGTTCTTCACATAATCTCAGAAATGTTAGATTTTGTTTAAATTTCGTAAACGTGTTGATATTATGACTGTTGACAAATGGACAAAGTTTCATGACCTTCACGAGAATAGTTTGCGAGTTATTGCAACTTTAATTTAACATAGATTCCACAAATTTCAACTTTACCTGAAGAAATACTACATAAACAAATGTAGGAATTTCTTAAAACTAATTGAAATTGTTCACTGGTATTCTGAAAGTATGAAACCTGTATGACAATCACAGGATCTAAAATGAGATATTCGACGAAAAGTAAAATAATGTTAGGCTACTCGTGATTACGGCAGAGAAACGTCACAACGCCGCACTACGTCAAGCGAACCACTTATTCCGTCTTTCGCCACCAGAGCGCGAAAACAAATGCCAGAGCCATAACCTTCTTTACAACAAGCCGTGGTGTACGTAACTGGCAACCTTGCATGGTAGTCTCACGCAGTTCTCAGGGCGTCCTACGGTTTCTGATTGTTTCCGATACACGTGTTTGATATCACGCTCCGAGTCTTGCGTTGCATTTAATTAACTTTGTTTTCGCATTTGTATTGGTTTGCAGAATTGGATATCAAGATAGTTGTTTCTCAGCTTGTTAACTTCAATAAAAAGTTTGTATTAAATAAGACATGGTATTATAGTAATTGGGTGCTATGAAGGAACCTCTCAATTCTTCAGTTTCATTGAACATTTCTAAAACCCTTAGATGCTTAGAGAATATTGAGAATTGTGAGGATTTTTGTTCTTTCCCATTTCAGAAAACTCTCCAGTTAACTATTAACCAACTACAATTGCTCAGTTGTTAGGTGAAAAAGTACAGTCCAGAGACAATTGTATTTTCTTTCTCCGTTTACCGGCATGTTACAAAGCAAAAAATTATTTTGTACTACCACATAAGCGATATTAACAAAAAATATCTAGTGGCATTTCTGTGAACGTTTCTGATGAAAGTCAAAATAGGGAATATCGCGGTGTACTTGCGCAAACGTTGGTTCCACGTGAGAAAGTATTCAACCTCCTTATTGGTGAAATATCTATTTCTAGTGCTTTAGAGTACAAATCAAACTTCGTGAAAGTTTTTTCTGTTTATGAAACAAGAGAGCCAGCAAAAACTGTCCAAGCTTTTATTATATGTTCTGTTTTTGGTTCTTTTAAGGAGACAGTAAAAGGAATCACAGACATTGAACTAAAATCTGTTGTTTTGGAAATTATAGTGAATATTCAAAGATTTGGTTTTAGAGTATTAACCATAATAGCTGATAATTACAGAACAAATCAAAGTGTTTTTAACATGGTGTCTCCCCAAAAAGAATTTGTGAATCCAGATTTTGTAAATGAGAGAATTTTTTACCGTTTGATACATGTTTTTAAAAATATCCGGAACAACTGGCTAAATTTGCGAAACGACAAAACCATTTTTGTATACCCAGATTTTGAGACTGGTTGTCCTAAGCGAGCATTATTTGAACACCTGCGTTTGTTTTACAAGGATGAAAGGAACAAATCAGTGAAGCAGACCTTAAAATTGAGTTATGGAGTTTGTATCTTAACAATTTAGAGAGGCAAAGTGACATTTTAGTTGACAATGTTTTTCATGAAACCACTATCGCATCTCTAAAAGATCATAAATTTTGTGAAGAAACTGCTTCTTTTGTGGAAATTATTAGGAAATGGTGGAACATTGTGAATACTAAAGATGGCATGAAGTGTGTCAAGAAGAGGGGCGAGATATGTGCTGCTATTCAAACTCGTGATGATCCAAAAGTAAAGTTTTTTATGATTTTCTTGTATGGTTGAAGGTGTGGAATAATTTACCTGAATATGTAGGCTTGACCAATAATACTTTTAGTGCGTTGTGAAGTACTACAGAAACCTTCATCAAATTAGTCGAGTACTCTTTCTCACATTTTGAGATAAGCTACATTTTGTTGGGGAAATTCCAAACAGATAAATTGGTGAGACGATTTAGCCAGTACCGTTTTATGTCTGGATGTAACACATGTATCGTATACCGCAGTTTTGGAAAATGAAAGGAAAATAAGACTTAAAAATTTTCTACACGACCTCACTGCAGATATAAGAGGTTGCAAAAACTAGTGTGAAATCTAATGTAAATCGTTCTCCTGTAAATATAAGTTAGTTCTTTTGTATTTTTTCATCAGATTATTTAAAATTGTGTGAACTTGATGAATCGACTAAAATACGTATATGTGTGTGAGTATGCTGCTCGGATTGTAAGTAGAACATTTTGCTGTAATTTGTGTGAATTCCTTATGGTTAATTTCAATGGTACGTTTGATGATAACTATTTTGACTACTCGCAAAGAGGTGAATTGTGTATTCCTTCATGCAGTGAAAAGATCATATTTTACCATATGTGTGCAGTGTTCGAATACATAATTAATAATGAAGAATTGAACGCAAAGTTCCATGAATCATTGGATCAATATAATCTTTTTATCCAACTCACAATTGGAAGTACTGAATCAGATGATTTCTGTGTTAATTTTGAAGTTGTGTGTTCTTGTAATAATATGAGCAGAGAATTGTATAATAGAATGTGTCCTGTTCTAGCAAATATTATACTGAGTAATTTTGTTAAAAGGAGCAATGGTTAGTTGACAAAAAAATTTAAGCAAAAATTGAAAATATTAAAATAGCATGTTGTATGCAATAGCAATGTTGATTTTGCTCCTTTTTGTTCTTTAATGGTTTATTTCTAACTGTATGCAACCTTGGCACAGTTGTGTATATTATCTCTGTCGCCCCATTCTGGTCCGGGTTTTAATCCAGTTTTCCTCCGAGTAGTGGAGGATTTTCCTTGGGCGGGAATGTCATTAATACTTTTGTTTTATTAGTCTCAAATTTTTACTGCAGTAATATCTACAATTTATCTTGAATAATTAATGGATAACAGTACATATTTATTAAATAATTTCTTTTGTAAATATTAAATCCGCCACTGTCCATGGGCCCTTGATCGGAATTGATGGGATGGTCACTTGCTTGTTTCCGGAAACAGCTTATTGCCCCCCACGTGGTCATTCGCAGTTTGCAACTGCTTTTTTCTCAATAAAGATAAAGAAATTCATAACTCAAAAATGGAGTATAATTTTCATTCTATTTTCTCCTAAAGTTATAAAGGCTCCTTAAGAATGATGATGTTTCTTTTGTTTCCATTGTTCCTTTTCTTTTATAAGTACATTTGTTCAACAATCTAAAGATATGAAGTAAGCAGTTTAGTAAATGTACATAGCGATTGATATTCACTAAATTATGAATCCAACATTCCAAATTTTTTTGGAAATTTTAACCCTGATTTGTGTCATCTTTCTTTCAGTAATAAATATCTTTATAAATGTGGGTGTGCATTTATTAAATTTAAGAAAATGATTTTAAATTTGGAAGAAACCTTGTTCTTTCTTTCACAATTGCTGTTTTAAAGAGAACATTATTCAGGATGGACAGAGTCTGGAAAACTAGGAAAAGCCAGGAAACAACCAAAATGTGTTGAGATTTTTGTCTAAATATTTTCTAAATTTTATTTAGGTGTATTTATTTTTGAGAATTAAAAATTGCAATATTTATCAATTAAAAAACTGAAATTGATTGACACTTGTTTAATTACTTTTATTTGTGTATATTTGTTCCTAAGTACATCGAATATCCACATTTCACGTATAAAAGTGTATTAGATAATTGTTAATTCCCAAATTCCCAAAAATAAAAAGAATACTGGAGAATAATAATTTGAGCCTCCTCATATTTGTTTTATAAAAATTAGACAATTACTTGATGCCAATGATTATTTCTTTATTCAAGTTTTGGGAGTTTAAATTGTTTGTTTCATTTATGTTTAACATGATAAACACACATAAATAAACGTCCTCCTTTGCACTTAGCGTATTATTTTTGTTTATTTTGAAAATTGTTACAATTAGTTAATAATTTTCTAATTATACAGTTATTGTCGATGTACAGTAAAATGTATTCCAGAAGTTGTCTTGAAAACTAATTTGCAAAAAAGTCGGGGGGAAAATGAAAAATATTCTCCAGAAAACCTGAAGAAACCCGGTAAATTTTTTATAGAAAAGTACTGGCCACCGTGGTATAGATATAGAAGGGTGCTTAAACACGCGATTGCCTATCAATATTTAGAATTAGATCAATTTATTGTCTTAAGCACAAACCCGAAATTGATACTGCAGATTTTAGGGAATAAATTGTTCCATATTATAGCATTTAACTAATATTGATGTACCTCATATTATAAACGTTGTATCATAAGGCAAAAGTTATGTTTAACTAGATACCTTCGTGATATTCCTCTTGGGCCGACCGAACTACGCTCCGTCTCATTGGACTACCTATGACAGTTGATACAGTGTTGCCTTTCTCAGGCCACAGCTTGTAGTAAAGAAGGTTATGCCACGGCGTTCTGTTTTGGNCTACCTATGACAGTTGATACAGTGTTGCCTTTCTTAGGCCACAGCTTGTAGTAAAGAAGGTTATGCCACGGCGTTCTGTTTTGACCAATACACAGAGTTCAAAGAGATGAGAGCATTGATGTATCATTTTTCAATCTTTCAAATTGACATTGAAATAAATTACTTTGAGCTATATGTTGATGGAATACTTTTTCAGAGACTAATTTGCCTTCCCACATAAAACAAAATAATTTTAAAGACTTCTTCGTATAATCAACGTTGGAAGTAACTTCAAAAACGTTCATCTATTTACGAGCTCAGCTATGAATTACAATGCTACCAACTTTAAAATGTAAAATGTAACGTTGCCGGGAATAAAGTGTAATACAACACGTATTAATTTAGTTCGTATTATACTGAAATTCATGGTTTAATACATGTGACATATCCCAAGTAATCTAGTAAGTTTTAAATAAGTATTATTGTCACAGTTTGGTATCTTACGACGTAGTTTAAATTTAAAGTATTTTTCTTCTGTAAGTTAGAATCTAGGTACAGCCACATTAAATGTTTGAAATTTCGAATGAATTTTTATCATTTCGGACCATACACACCAATTTAAAATGTTTAAACATGCGCCTCAAGAGATTTTGAAACGAATTTTTCTATATAAGCGAGTAATCTAATTATAATATTCCGTAATAGTGAAGTTCATGAACTTCATAAAGTCCATTAACTTTAGACAAGATATTACGTGAAGTACTACCTTAAACCGTCTATAAAATTCATTAATAAATATAAAAAGATCTTCTTCAACCCACAAGTTTTAATAATAATATATTAAAAAATTACTCCATTGAATTTCATATTGTCATTTTAAAATATTATAACAACGATTTTTTGGATATTTTAGTAACGTGATATGACCCGAAATAAGGATCGAAATGTACCATGTAGGTCCTTGACGTATTTGACAATGGTAGACAAGTCAAAAATCACAAAAAAACCTTTAAATTTCTCCCAAGCATAATAACCCACTATTAGAAACTGCGTGGTATTTTCCAGAAATATGAGAATTTTCTCACTACATTTCCGCTCATAGTTCTTTTTATTAAGAACTCTAGCCTCACAACATTCAACCACTACTTTGCGAGGAACTCGTGCTGAAATCCTTTGATACGCAGTCGGAGACAGTCTGTCTCCATTTGGCTCGCTGCAAGTCGCACCCGCGTCAAATCTCGGGGTGATGGAAATGCCTACACGTCACGAAGGGTCCCTCGCGAGTTATGCGAGTCAATTTCACACCACCTAAACTCGCTTGAATATATATGCTTGCTTGTCTAGGACAAACCGCGTCTCAGAAGACAGAGCTACCATCTTGGGCCATCTTGTTGTGACCTTCTTCAGAGCAATGTCAGAGTCGCACAGACCCAAGTCGCTGAGTACGTTGCCACAAGCAAGATGGCCGAAACGTCGGAAGTTTTGTCTACTGAGACGCGGTTGGTTTGTATTGCCGCTGGCCGCGGAATCCTACGTTTACATCACTTGACTGTGTTAAAGAGAAAGAGAAAATTAGTGACTCACTGATGATGTGTATCATGAAGGACGCGAACACCACGACCCACCCCCACCCTCCATCTGGAGGAGTGGGCATGTTGGAGGGTCGCACTGCAATCGGTTCTCCTCCTCCATCGTCTTCATTCTCCTCCTCGTGCAGGGCGTGCAAGGAGCCTGGAGTCGGCGCGTCGCCCACTCCCTGGACGGGGGACGCTGCTTTGGGGGAGGAGGGGGGCAGCAGCTCGGAAGGCGCGGCCACCACCGACGCCGCGACGGCGGCCCCCGAGTTCAGCAGCGCCCCTGGCGGCGACAGCAGCTCTTGCACCTGGCGAAAGGAAGCAATGAATATCTCAAGACTCACTCGATAATAAAACTGACACAGTGTATCCTAGAGCACTATAAGCATAGGTGTTCTCATGCCGCCGTTTTCGTTCAAAACGACTCATGCATGTTGTGAGTTCCATTAAAACGCAACGACATCAATATAGTACTTTGGATTTTGTTTTGAGAAGAAAGCAGTTAATAAATATTTTCTGTTATTGACATAGGCTTAAAAGAGAATCTAATTCCTGTTTGTAAATTCATTCTCATGAGATAAGAACGCCAAATAAATATAATTTACTATGAATTTTAAAATTCTAGAACTGTTATTTACTTGTCCATAAAAAGGGGAATGAAAAAATATCCCATGAAATAAGGTTAATTGAATCCTGTAAAAATTTCTTTATACTGACTAAGTAAATGATATTCATTAACGTGTTGACTAAGGCTTACATATGGTGTTTACGTATAGGTTGGTCATATTGTCAACTGCCATCAACTTCCAAAGAGAGTAACAATAAATCGTGAATTTAGTGTTATTTCAATTTTTAAGCACTATACTCAGAATAATCTATAGTTCGATAATAACTTACATGTAATTTTTTGCTTAAAATTACAAACATATTGACATTCTATTAGTATTATAACTCGCAGCTAACTTTTTATCTTATCTAGGAATTTTTGCTGAATTTTTTGAATCCGCCTCTGCCTTAGGGCCCTTGATCGGAATTGATGGGATGGTCCCTTGCTTGCTTCCGGAGAGTAAATTAGTTTTTTTTCCCTCCACGTGGTCATACGCAGTTTGTACTGTTTTTTGACAATAAATTTATTTATTTATTATTTATTTATTTATTTATTATTGAGTAACCGAAATGGCGGCACGAGAATACTCATCCTTTTAGTGCCTTAGTCTATCCGCGTCTGCATCATACAAATTCCCTACGCCAACCTTGCAGCTGGTGACAGTAGCATATTCACCCACAATTACACGTTGTGATATTAGATAAAAATTAACTATTATGGATAATAAGAAACTATAATATTATGCATTAAAGTAATTTTATATTTTAATCAATTTGGACAACTCTTCACATTTTATCAAACAACAGAATAAACTTCTGATTAAAGTAATTTTACTTAAGTGGAATACAAAAAACATCATTAATACCTTGTTCCGAGCCAAAACTATCTTGGTTCATTATTCTTTCTAATTTTTTGGCTCATATTTTATTTCTAGAATAGGTTATATCACGAGTTGGTAGAATAAAACAATTAGTACTAGCTAACGTTTCGGAGCATTTATTGCTGCAACATGGCTGAAAACTTGCAACTTACTATTTTATTTTCAAAGAGTGTTTCAGACATACAATACGTGTTTGAAAGATCATGAAGAATGTCAGCTATAATTAAGATATAATTGTGGACATTATTTAATAGATCATCATAGTGAGCATTACAAAATTACATAACTATTATTTACATTTGATTACATGTTTACTCATTGTGAATACTTACATCTCCTTATTAACAACTGAAGTAAGAAGCACCAAATATATTCAACATTAAATTATAATTTATACTTGTACTTTTACAGTGAAATGAATGTAAACCAGGAACTCGGAGCGCATGTCCTGTCCTTGAAATACACAACCTATGTTAAAGGTTGTTTTTCCTTATAATAAGCACTCTTTATTGTTAACTACTGTGCTTAAACGCTGTGTATTAATGAACACCTTGTGCATGAGGCGCATATAAGATGTATGTATACAAATGTGATTTCCTTAAAATGAGCAACCTGTAGCCTCTATTAATGGACTGTAATGTGATTCTACTGTATACGCATTCATTACAAGCAGAACCAATAAATTATCTCATCAATTCTACATTCCTCTCATCTTAAGAAGAATTAATCTTGTGGAAATTAAAAATTGTCATATTTGTTCTATATGAAATCCCAATCTAACTGCAGAACTCAAACTGCCTACTTCAACAAGTATGATAAAATTTAATCTTGAAGGACACTAATTATGCGAACATTATTATAGACAATCATTGTAAAGGTCATAGAATCCAAGATGTAATACTTTATTAGTATTCACAGATACATGGCCAACGTTTCGATGCTAGTTTGGCATCATCTTCAGGACCGCTAGGAATTGGTATTAAAAAGTAGAATTACAATGGAATTACAAGATTAAAATTTCAGTAGATAACAGTTACAAAATAAATAATAAAACAGTTATAAAATATTTCACATTATGTGATGTCAATAAGTATAAAAATAAATAAAAGATATTCATTCATTTATTCATAATTTGAATAATTAGAACACTTTTAAAAATAGCAGGTATGTAATATATATTTAAAAAATTATTACTCGTAATTGAATGAATAATTTTTCTTTTATTTTTATACTTATTGACATCACATATTGTCAAATATTTTATAACTGTTTTATTATTTATTTTGTAACTGTTATCTACTGAAATTTTAATCTTGTAATTCCATTGTAATTCTACTTTTTAATACCAATTCCTAGCGGTCCTGAAGATGATGCCAAACTAGCATCGAAACGTTGGCCATGTATCTGTGAATACTAATAAAGTATTACATCTTGGATTCTATGACCTTTACAATGATTGTCTATAATAATCGCGTAATTAGTGTCCTTTAAATTTAAAATATATCAAGACAATCAGTTTAGAATCAGTATCATATCTGAGTACGACAAAACACGTATAATTTATTTAGTAGGTACAACTCCCTTTTGAATGTTTTTTGGACGATCACATTATATATTTATTGTGTTATGTATATTTATGTACGTAGATTATATAACGGGCGTACATAGTAGAATTATACCTACTAGCTCTTCATAACAGAAAGTAAATTGCAAGACAATAATACACACCCTAAACTGTATAGGTAAGCTATGCTCTTTCTAATAATTATTATAAAAAATAGATACAACATATATTTCAAATTTAGGGAATGTAATGAACTTTATTCACAAAATACAAGACCGAGTTATTACATTGCTATGAGACAACGAAGAGGACCTTTTCTTAACGAAAAGAAATAAATTATTGAAAAACAAAATTATCGGAGAACTGACGTTATTGACAATAAAACCTCTCCTAAACGGTCTCGGATCAACCGATCCTCGGATTAATAATAATAATTTATTAGTCTACTAGTGAGCAACTTTCGGTGGCAGATAGAAAATAATACATACATAATACGAGGTTAAAAACAAATCATCAATATCTATAAAAATATCATAAAATACACGCACAAACGGAATTAATTGGAACAGTTTCTTTTTTGAGAGAGAGAAAAAACGTATAATAGTTGGCATGTAGTGACCCAAACATTAATTGTTTGACGGGCCTCTGCTGGAAAGTTCTTGGTATGTAAATCGGGGTGACGCGGCGTTAGATGTGCAATATGTTTGTGTTGTGGCGGGCTGAACTGGAAAGTGGGAGGGAGTCCGTCAGTGTGATTCCCCTCTCGCTTCCGAGTCTACATTTCTTTGAACCGATATGTGCATACGTCTATTTTTCTATAAATCTTTTTTTTTTCATGTTCGTTTATGCATGCATGTATTTACATACAGTACAATAAAATGAGTTGCGATGTCGTCTCATTTGCTTGTTTATTCATGATAACCTGATGAAATTGTAAGATATTTTCGAACGAAAATAGTTTTTTCATGGGAACCTCGGATTAACCGGTGAAACGGGTAACCGGGTTGAGTCTTGATCCCAACAAAACCGGTTAACAGGTATGGTTTCACTGTACATGGATGGATGGAATGACTAGCAAAATCGATATTGTATAGGGTCTTTTATTTGTAACCACATTATAATGCATAAAAAGTAACTTTATATGTCTACATATAAAATGTGTTGTATATAAAAGCGTAATATGTGAATTACATCCACACAAAGATTGTCCACTTGATCTGTCCACTTTCCACTCTTCCCGCTAAAGATGGCCGTAAAAATGCAAAAAGGGTCTCAGTGGAGTTTTAGTCCCGTATAATGATCAACTGGAAATGTATAGGCCAATAAAACTGATAATTTTCTAGATGCTTTTTCACATTGGTCAAGTGATACGAAGATCGTTTTAGATTTGCATTTATTCACTTCCAACTTTGTTGCATAGTCATGGTAGTATTTTATGAGTAAAAAAATATAACGAATTGTTACAATTTTAAAAGTTAGTATTTCTAAAGTGGGCAATCAAACAGCTTTTGTGGCGTTATTTCATCAGCCATGCAAGTTGTTTCAAATCAACCAGAATGATGGTGCCAACCTGTGTATCTTATTGCTCTTAAGTGGATTATGTGAAGTATTTATCCAAACTTTAATATTGTCTCATGGCTTATTCTTTCTTTTTCTTTTCTTTCGTACAGAGTAGTTAATGAAGCTACAAAAAAAATCAACTTCAGTTAATGATCATGAAGTTCATTACATTCATTTAATGTCACATATATTTCATTTTCCTTGTAGTAATTAATTTTTTATGGCTGATTGTTAATTCCCGTTTTTTATGAGAAAATATAATTAATTTTGAAAAATGAATGGAAACAATCATGACTACACAGCTGCATAAAAATGAACTCACGTTTGTAAAGTTATTCGTGATATACTCCGCCATGCGGCGAGTGATCGTAGATTGGAATGGCGCTTAAGATCACAAACTTCATGTGAACCTCTCCTAAGAATCTTAAAAGATTTGGTGTCGACATACTATATATTGGGAAATCACTATGATATTAATATACTCTATGTTATGTAAATTTAATTAAAGGAAGTGTAAACTAATAAAAAAGCATGAACAGAAAAGCACTGTGTATTAGTTTATTGTAAAGCAGGTCTAGTGAATAAGTTTATTGTCGTCAACGTGGTTACACGTAGCTTGTAACTTCTCTTTGACGATAAATTATTTATTTCTTGCCAGTATAA
>NNCF01129868.1:71378-93987 GCA_002313205.1 Laupala kohalensis | reverse complement strand
TTATATATATATATATATATATATATATATATATATATATATATATATATATATCACGCCAAATCAATTCACTTGTTATTGTTCTTTCTTCATCGAGCGCGTGGAAGGAATATTACCCTGTTTCCTAGTTTGTTGAGATTTTTGTAGCAACATTTATTCGTATTTCTCTCGACAAAACTTGTATTTGTGTAGCAATCCGCCATTGTCTTTGGGCTCTTGATCGAATATGATAGGATGATCCCTTGTTTGTTATTCGAGAGAAAATTTGTTTCTTTCTCCCTCGTGATGTTATGCGCAATTTGTTACTTTTTTGACAGTTATTTATTTAATTAATTAGTTAATTTAGTTGACAAATCATTTATTTAATTCAGTGCTTTGGAGGGCAAAGTGTCTGAGTGTCGGAGAGCTCATCTAGTATTTTTGTGTTCTGTTATGTGTTTTCCATTTTGTGTATTCTTCGATTTGTTTTTCTATTTTTTGTATGTTAAAATTTAAGTTCGATTCTTATATTGTTATAATATATCTGAGTATGTAATATTGTATATACAGTATATTATAGTATATACTGTAATACAATATAGTGAAAATAGTGTAGTATATATAGTGAAAAATTTATAACATTTTAAAATGTCATTGTGTATTTAAATTTGCGTGAAATGAAGGAAAAGAAACCCTTATGCTCCTAATCATATTCACAAATAAAATTCAATTCAAATTATCTAGATTTGTTTCGTTTCGAATCTGTATTTTACTTATGATTTACATTCCACTCGTATTCGATTTAATTATGATTTACATTAATTAATTTGGAGTAAATGCTAAAATGTAGTATGCACCATCACAGATAAATGGGGCTTGAATGATGGTTAAAATCCCTCAATCCCACCGGCAATAACTAAGTGAACAGCGATTTTTCTTGTGAAATAAAACGCTCGTTTTAATTTAAATAAGTGATATTAACAATACAAATTTTCTACCATATTAAAGTCCACGAATACTTTCCATATCTGATACCAATGATACTTAATCCATATAAAAACGTTTGTTGTATTATTTAGTTTTAGTAGTAACTAATTTCGTTCCTCAAATGGACTCATGTTGAGGTCTTATACCATGTCATATTTATCATTGACGTTTAACCTTGGAATAGTCTCGAAAAACGTTCCTAATTAATTGTGCAATTATAAACATTGAGTAATAATAAAAATAATTAATTAGTAACGAAATAAAGGATACAATTTTTTTCCCTATTGCATTTAAAGCTATATGTTTCCACTTTTTTTAAAAGAAATTTTTCTTAAGATTTCTTGAGATATTGACTGCGTTAAAACTTCTTTTCAACGAAAGAAACATTGTGTTGCTGTAAATACTTTTTAAAACGTAAACGTTGAATATGATGAACATCGCGAGACTTCCGAGAAAAAACGTTTTTAAATATCAAAATTATTCGAAAACCTATCCAACCAAAAAATTATTAATGTGCTTATTTATACCAAAGAAAACCACACGCTGTAAACTGAAGATGAGAGTTGGATACGAAAAAGACCATTTGTATACCTACATAGACTTTGAACAGGTGAACATTTGAAGTGAACTCAAGTCTAATTATCCGGACGGGAGCCAATGAGCAAAGCCATATTCGAACGAAGGCAACGCGGAAAATATTCCTCATCTGAAGGAAAGATCACAGGATAATTTCAAGTTTGAAAACTTACGATCATAAGAGATTGCTAGATGAAAATTGTGTCTTGATATTACCTTAAGTGACANAGATGAAAACTGTGTCTTGATATTACCTTAAGTGACATCATCTGTGGAACATAAATGTTTGGATTGTGCACATATAACTTGTGATTACCTTTACGTTAAGGGTATAGGAGGAGCAATGATATATGTGCTTATATTGAGTGTGTTTGTACGTAAAAGTGAGTTTCTGTATCTGTTTGTAAGCGAAAATGTGTTTGTATCTTATTTAACCTTAAACTTAAATAACGTCTTATTATTGTATTATGTACACTTTTAGTATGTTTTCTTTTCTATCTGCCACCGAGCATTGCTCACTTGCAGATTAATAAGTTATTATTAAATCAAGGTCGCTGATAAGAATGAAGGTAAATTCTAAGGAATGTCTGTGACATGGAAATCGGAAAGAAAAATAGATGAAATTATTTCATTGGTTAACTCTACGTAATGGTTATTGCAACTAAAATGCAAAGTATGGTTAATATTAATAAATTACAAAAGCAGAAAAACAATTAATATTCGTTGCTTATCAGAAGATGTGTATCTTCATTCGCATAACTGTTAACTATGAAGCTTACTAATGTGTCCGCCAGAGTTCAATTGTGAGGTTATGTGAGGCAGACATTCCAGTGAACGTATAATCTACGTGACCGAATCATGGAAGCAAAATTATGCAAAGGCTGTAAAGAACATGATTTTCAAGTAAATAACGTAAAAGACAAATAAAAACCAAAGAATACAGAGGTTTTATTTATCTGTCTTGTTTCTTAAGCATTCTGTGTAAAGTGTTTTTTCCTTCTGTCTGGATTTTAAAATTATATACATATTAATATACGAAGAGTATATTTATGTAGGTTTTCTTGGTAATTAATTTAACACCACGAAAGTAGAAAAATACGGAACGTACCATATAAACTTAGAATATTATATAAGATCCCAGAGCAACGCCACACAAAATGAGCTAAAAACTGAGCTCCAGACCTGTTGATAGGTCATTTAATTCCCTCAGTTTGGTATAATACATCAATTCTTAGTTCTAATTTTTCTTTGAATGTTAATGTAATTTTTTGTATGTTCGTTCAACAATGGAAATCAATATTTTTTAAATTTTTTGTTTTATTTGTGAGTTCTTTCAAAATTTCCAGAATGTCCAGTAATGAAGTTTTAGTTTCTTTTCAAATTCCAAACCATAGTCAGATAGTTCTTTTAGTGATTGGTCACTCACACTGACAAATGTGGCGGTTTCTATAGTTTAGAAATATATTTCTGTACAACTTTTTGGCAAGAGAATTATTCGTTTTGACCCACTGTTCTGATGTGTCAAAAAACAAGGAAGATACACGCGAAAGGAAATGGACACGAATGAAATAGTGGCGATTTTGGATTATTATGTTGTAGTGTAAATGAAACTGAGGAGGGATATTAAGGGATAAGTGAACAAAAAAGCACTAAATTTCCTATGTAAATATCAAAAGAATGAAAATCCTACCCAGTTATTGACTTGCTTATAATAGATTCTTGGATTCTCTTTGATTCCGTCGAAGATATTTTCTCATTATGAATATTATTTTCATTTCTTAGAAGAGATGTTCTCCACCATCTTTTCTCGTCAGACAAGATAGGTTAATAAAATTCGACCTGAGCGGAAGAAAAATCTTTTCTTTTATCGTACAAAGAACTTTTATTTTTTCGTCGTGTGTTCCAAGTGCATGCCTTGTAAAATCTGTTTCTAGTTATTGTTTTATTTACGCATTTTCTGTTAATGCGTTGTAGAACAGGTATGATATGAAATACGAATCGTGTTAACCCTCCGTAGAAGCTGTTCTGGTTGGAAACGTAAATAAAAATTCAAATACATTGATTGACAGATAGTGAATTATGTGGCGGGTCTCACGGGTAAAAAATTAAATATTAAAAATTTATTAGAATTATGAATGTAAATTGATGTACAATCGTAAAACTAACAATAAAATCAAATACGATTAGTGAAATGAAATTCCCCGTTATTTAATATAGTGAACTGATTATTACAAGTGTTGTCAGAAATTACGAATATAAAATGATTTATATGAAGTGTATCGTAGTGTTGTATGGAAATACGTAAAATTTCCTGCTCATGCACCATATTTAAATGCTCATGCACCACTTTGTTTTGCAAAAATTTGTGTTACTATGAAAAGATATTGTATTTACATTATGAATGGCTAAATAAGAAAAAAAAACTAGGAATTTGAATTGCTCTCGAGTAGTCAGAAAACTTTTCAAATCTGGTCTTGTAGAAGAAATTGTAATTCAAATTTTACGATCCTAATAAAAATTTTACAGATTCACAGTCAGATTTGGCAAAGAATAACTTCTATTGATATAATAGATCTGATAACACTTTATCTATAAGTCAAATGGTCTGTTTCAGTGTACAAGTTATTAAATAAGATTTTCTGCGGATAATGTACGTAAAGAAAAATTCCGAAAATCCCTGAGCGCCTCTTCCAATTTACGTCTTACAACTTCTGTGTACAGATATCTCTTTAGATCTTCTTGCATCAAAATCAACATAATCATGTCAATGGCAATTCTAGGTAAAATCTATATTGTATCGTGCATAAAACCATTTCTATCCCTCAGTATTTCGTTCTATTTGCCAGTGCTACTAATGTTCTCACAGTGTTTTTTTTCAAGAGAGCTATCTGCGCCTTCTCTTTGTTTAATATTCTCATTTAAATTAACTTTGACCCTGTAGAAATCACATAACCTTACTGTGATCGACGTCATGTTTATCGTTTCATTAGTGTGGATGATACTCCCACCAATCAACGATGCGACATTTTTTCGAATTATCGCACGTGTTGTACTGCGCCTTCCAGGAGGCAACCACCTCGTATGTGTGTGACGGGTTTCATCACATTCTTAATTAGTAAACGTTACACTCCTAATTCGGCATGTGTTGAAACTGGGCACACTTACAAATGCGAGAGGGTTGTCGTACAACACTTGCGATAATTGGAAAAAATGTCGCATCGTTGATTGGTGGGAGTATCATCCACACTAATGAAACGATAAATATGTACGGTGATCACATTAAAGTCCTGAGCTTCCTACAGGGTCCAAATCGTAACGATACAACTACCCGTTCAACGGGTAAACAGATTTGAACCTAAGGGTGCAAGATGGCACTTTTCCCCATTTTTTTTATCAAGAAACGGAAAAATAGTGGAGGGACTATCTTGAACTTTTGTGCCCTAATACACCTAGCAATTCTATATCTTATTCACGTAAAACATTTTTTTGCGGTCACTCAGGAATGTGATAAGGGGGATGGGGGTGGACACCCCTTCATTGGGGGTGGTTAGATGATGGGACTTAAACGTTTGATACAAATGTACTGCTTATGTGTCAAATGCATAATGACACTAAATGCAATGCTTTTCATCATAAATCAATCCCCCCCAGGGGGCTTACATCTAGTAAGTACGTGTTTGGCGAACACGGGGCCCCGAGCTGAGTTTGGCATTGCTTCCACTTACTTGTGCCCTGCTCCTTCCTTTCTCTTTCCTGACCTCCCTTGGTCACCTCTTGTTCTTTTCGATCCCGACGCTATTAGGGCTAGGGTATCTTTCATTTTCCTCTTTCCTCATCTTTTTTTTTTAATGTTTCTAGTAAAAGTCATGTGATATGTTGGAATTTGTGTTTAGAGTTGTAATTCAGGAGGGTTTTTAGTGGGTATGGCTGAGTCATTCGGCGAGTCCCACACGCGGGGAGAGTCATGTTGGCTCTCCGTAGTGCGTAACTGCATTTTCCCTACCTGTACAAGTTTTAACGGCTCTAATGACCTCGATGTTGACGAGCCCTAAAGCCCCTAAAAACAACAACAAAAAGACAAAAAAAACGAATCAATCGATTTAATTGTGAGGAAACGCCAATTTTCCAAAAGGGGTGAAATATTGAAGGGTGTGACTCGCAGATGGTTTCTTCCATTGATGAAAAAACACGTAAACCATGTTCCTTGGACAAGCACTCACAATCCTGAGTAGTTGTGGAACATCTTAAATACACCGTTTTCAGAGGGTGTGTGTTGAGGTGGGTTATCGGATGTGGGTGATTTTTTAATCTCATTTACTGGAGTGAACATTATTGAGTCTATGCACGTGAGTCTCCCCGACATTTCGAAGTGCAATATTTTTGCTCGATTTTCTCGAAAATTGCATTTCTTTCCAGCGCGATGGGGGTGACACAGACAGCTCCCAATAAAGAAGTGTCTTGATAAAACATAGGAGCTTCCTCATCCCAAATTTCACCCTGATACATTTAAAAACATAGAAGTTATGGAGCGATGAATTTACTGTGCCGCCAATTTTGTGGGGCAATGTATTTTGCTCCCTTAAGTATGTTTGTGAGATTTACTGACGTGTCTCCAATCCTATGTGGACTAACTTCGAATACGATAACATTGTTTTTTCATACAATATCCATTACTCTCAGCAATAGTTATTGCAAAGATAACAGTGATTTTCCGAGGTTTTTAATAACTAATTAACGGATTTGAACCTAGGACGTCTCATTTTATAGGTTTTATTACTCGTTCATTTATAATTTTTTCTAGGAGTCACTAGATCAAAGAAACATGAAAAATCCCTAATTTCGCATTTGGTGAGCTTATTGCAAAATGTTGCTCACCTCTGCGATCCTTCAACAGACTTCATTTAAATCTTCGTATTTTATACGATAAAACCACACCCTACTTTCTTAAAAAAATTTCGACTATCATTAGGTCGATTCCCGATTACCTCGACGGCAATGCGACCTTGTAACACCAACAACATTATTTGCCGGAAACAAAAAATTAGAAATAGTTAGTAAAAACGGAAAATGCGTTTCTTGACCCAATGTAGAAGACGTTGCTACATCATATAACATTTAAATAGTGGTCAAGACCAGCCTCCTAAATATCCTCCATACAGGAGACTTAGGTTATTATCTTAAATTACCTGTCAACTAAAAGTTGTTGATTCTGACAACTTCATTCATTCCGTCCCGGTCCGTCAGTCGTGAGGTTGATGCCCAAGTAACTTAGAAGAGCTGCGTTACTTAGAAACTGTGATAACCTGACGCAACCAGACAACTAACTATAGATATCGTGATTGTACTAAAACAATTCTATTACGACACTCGCTAAGAAATGTATAAAATCAATCATGACTATACTTTGTCCTGCGTTCAGCTGCATTTAAAATGTAATAAATGTTAAACTTGTTTTGTTGGATTCGTTATAAATGTTCTTACAGTAGCTATTTCATTTCATATTTTTGTGGGGGTTCTTCAAGAACACGCGAGCTATTCCAAAGTTACATTTTATAACAATTGTCGAAGATGAAATTCACCCCTGCACCAAGACCAGATGTAGATAGCAAAGAGTTACGACAAAATTAATAAATAAAAAATCTCATAATTGTACAATTAGCGTGTAATTATTTCAGTTGCATTTCAAACAATTCCATAACTTATTGTTTACAATTTTGGTGCCTTCGTATTCAAGCGAATTATTTTCTTCTTCTAAGTATTAAAACCATGGCAATTCAAAATAAAATTTTTCCGTGGAGGAGACCCGGACTAGGGATAATTCCAGACCCTTCTCTGTAACCCCACTGTCGCCCCGTGAAAATGTTCTCGGAGGAAACTCGAAAAGATCCTCAATGAAGCATCACTACCTCCGCGTACAAAAACCCCATCGATGTACTTCCTTTCATGACGAACAGTTGACGACTTAAGTGTCTAGAAACGAGTTTTTCCATTTTTTTTTTGGTGAATAAAAAATAGTCGGAATATTCTTTGGTACGTGTCTTTTCGTTATACCTTACGAACTAATTGGGATATCATATCGGTTTTTGTCTGTAACTGTTGTTAAACATAGATGACTACACGTACTCGGAATCGCGGGAAATTGTAATTTTTTTCATTTTTATCGGAGATAAGTCACTAAGAATCCGTTAAAATTTACTTTTCAATTTTACTATTAGTTTTCATAAAAAATAAATAAAATCAATCTTAAAAGTATTTATTGAAACATCTATAAAGTGCAGAGAAACAGAACCTTTTTACTTTCTAATATACGTAGTATATAGAAAGTTTTGTAATCGTGAAAAAATTCGAAAGCGAGATTTAGACGGAAATATCCGTTTTGGTTATCGCTGATTCAGAAAAAGTGGTTTTTGGCCTTACGTCCGTCCGCCTGTCCATCCGTGCGCAGTGATTCTGAGTAAACGGGTGAATATATGTAATTCATATTTCCTATTTACGGTATAATTTACTTGTCGATGCACGTGCTCTGATTTTTTTTTTTTTTTTTTTTTTACTTTAAAACTAAGGGTGCTTCACATGAAGGTCAAAGTACTCTTTCGAATATTTCTCAAAAATTGCTTCAACGATTTTGCTTAAATATTCTGTACGTAAGGTACAATTAGTATGCATTACATCCGCATTAGCGGTATTTCGCTTGAAAGTTTGGAATAGACGCAGTAAAATAATTTCTGTCTGCTACATTCACGCATCAGATTACTGTTTCAAGAAGCTTGAATAGTATTTAGCAGTGTAAATGGACCAAGCAGAAGTGGAATACACTTTTCGTAAACTAAAATTAAGATATGATAATGATAAAATACATATGAGGTCAGCAAACGCACCGCAGATACGAAAATACATCAATTCTGTCTACAACGAAATTACATTTAGATAACACTTTTACGATATTTTTTGTCACTATGTTGCAGATGGAAAAAGTATATGAGAAAGTATGTGCAACGGTTTTATGTACCAATAATTATGCTTATGTTCTTATATAACTACATATGTATAATCTGAAACCAATAAATAGGTTACTTGAAACATGGGGACAAAAAATTCCAAATTTCATTAGAGAGACAATTATAAGACCCTCGTAATAATTACGAGCTAGAGTAGCGACGTCGCGAGAAATGCAAAGTGTCCTGCCGGAGACCCACTGGAGATGTAAACAAAGATTCTTTGCCATCCTATCACACCACTAAGTGAAGGTAGCACTGTTTAATTCTTACCTCCTTGTTCCAAGGTGTCAATCAGTTTTCACCCGTCAACCAAAACTAGTCGTAAAAATTACGACCGTCCAGTCATCAACGGATTAAATAAAATATGTAAAATCAAATTTATCAAATTTACGATACTTGTAACTATTACTTGTAAACGAGATGTGAAAAGGGGAGAAAATATTTGGTGTGTTGTTCTGACATACTGATTCATCGATGCAGAGAGAAGTCTCATAGACATGGCAACTTGAGATCTTGTTGGGATGTGGCTTTTCAAATTGCCAGTAAGAAAAGGGGGTTCAGTAAGAAAAGAATTTTCGAAATAAAGATTTAGAAGAGATTGTTTAGGATGTTATTTTTAGGATTTTTGTTATATCTCACAAACTAATTGGATAGAATCATAATTTCGTGTAAATAAACGTGCCATTTTTGTCGTCGCTAAATTATGTAATGAGTAGATAGTGTCATAGAAACAAGAAGTCGTACGTGAAAGTGTGCTGGGTCGGCTAATCTTTTATAAACTTGTCTGATTCATTTTATATATTGACCCAATAAGATATGATTTGCAGCTTATAAGTTTTCACGATTTAACATAACATTTTTTTATCCTTCCACAATCATCATATCGATGCATGTACTAGTAGGCCTTTCAAGTTATATACTGTAATATAAAGTACTTGCATTGCAAAAACTGAAGGGAATCGATGTTTAAAGTCCAATACGAATATTTCAGACTAATGTTTCCGAACACTACCAACTTTAAACAATATACTTACTATGCTGCATAAAAACATGAAAAAGAATGCGTATAATTACTTTTCGAGGTGCAAGTATTTTTATACTTCGCTGTAATTGTGTTGTTAGATTGATTATTTTCTGGGGCTTTAAGGGCTCGCCAACATCGAGGTCATTAGAGCCCATGCTGGTGGGGAAAAATGCAGTTTCGCACCATAGAGAAGAGCCGTAGTGACTCCTCCCCGTGTGTGGGACTCGCCGAATATCTCGACCATACCCACTAAAAAACCCTCCTGAATTCAACAAATATCTAAATACAAAGATGAAAGAAAGGAAAAGAATACAGTTGCCCAATACATTATATCATAAAAAAGAAAAAAAATTCTAAAAATTATATTTTCTAATTACAGAAAGGTAGGATGAAAGGAAAGAAGACAGGAAAGAGGTAAAAGGAATAAAATGAATAAAAAATTCTTCCACTACTTCGCATCACAGGAAATTTGCATAAATATTATGACGTATACTTGCGACCTCAATATCCAATATCGCTATAGTCCGGTCGCGAGCTAGAGACAGCTCGTAACATATACTTGCCATTTTATAATTGGAAAGTGATAATTTTCAAGTCTGGTGGAGATATACATTAATACGCAAATGTCCCCTAGATTTTTCTTTCCTTTTCTGCGTGACTGGATGGAGTAAACCACGCAAATGAAGTATCTTACTATCGAATATTAAAAGAGGCATCTACCGCTTTCACATTACTTCATTCATCACCTTTTCCTTTGCGAGACAATAGAATTTAAAAATTAAATCAAGACTACTAGACACATTTATTTATAATCGAGTGGAGATATACATTAATACGCAAATGCCCCTAGATTTTTCTTTCCTTTTCTGCATGACTGTATGGAGTAAACCACGCAAATGAAGTATCTTACTATCGAATATTAAAAGAGGCATCTACCGCTTTCACATTACTTCATTCATCACCTTTTCCTTTGCGAGACAATAGAATTTAAAAATTAAATCAAGACTACTAGACACATTTATTTATAATCGAGTGGAGATATACATTAATACGCAAATGCCCCTAGATTTTTCTTTCCTTTTCTGCATGACTGTATGGAGTAAACCACGCAAATGAAGTATCTTACTATCGAATATTAAAAGAGGCATCTACCGCTTTCACATTACTTCATTCATCACCTTTTCCTTTGCGAGACAATAGANAAAAAACCCTCCTGAATTCAACAAATATCTAAATACAAAGATGAAAGAAAGGAAAAGAATACAGTTGCCCAATACATTATATCATAAAAAAGAAAAAAAATTCTAAAAATTATATTTTCTAATTACAGAAAGGTAGGATGAAAGGAAAGAAGACAGGAAAGAGGTAAAAGGAATAAAATGAATAAAAAATTCTTCCACTACTTCGCATCACAGGAAATTTGCATAAATATTATGACGTATACTTGCGACCTCAATATCCAATATCGCTATAGTCCGGTCGCGAGCTAGAGACAGCTCGTAACATATACTTGCCATTTTATAATTGGAAAGTGATAATTTTCAAGTCTGGTGGAGATATACATTAATACGCAAATGTCCCCTAGATTTTTCTTTCCTTTTCTGCGTGACTGGATGGAGTAAACCACGCAATCTTACTATCGAATATTAAAAGAGGCATCTACGGATTTTATATTACTTCATTCATCACCTTTTCCTTTGCGAGATAATAGCATTTAAAAATTAAATCAAGACTACTAGACACATTTATTTGTAATCGACGTTTCTTGACTTCTTGATTCTGATGAAAGTCTGGTAAGTAAGAAGCAATATTCGCTGAGAATACTGTACGTGATTCTCCATTGTGTATTACGATATACTATTCACAACTGTTCTGATGTCCTGTTTACGTCGATAATATATATACGAAACCGAGCGAAACTTGTTTACAATTTGGTACGGGGGAAACTAGCATTTGCCATGTTATTCAGGTGAATAAAATGGTCTTAATACTTAAAAATAAGCATAGGAGTATTGATTAGATTCAATTTTCCGTAGATTTAATTGCCCTGGTTGACCTAGTTTTATTTTGTTATGTTGGTATAATCTTTCGTGAATGTATTGTGAAGCGTTCCACACCCCTCTTCGCTAATAATTAAATTCGATAAATACTAATGGTTACTACTTCCCAAAAATAATTTTGATGTGTGATTAAATGCTTAGAAGCTAAATGTCACTCAGTTCAACTGAGTTATCTTTTATGAAATGTAGAAATGATTTACGTAATGTGGTTTCATAACGAGATTGCGGTTTGTTTAAAAACTGTGGTTACGGCCCTTGATCCTGATCTTAACGCTTACAAAACTATTGAAAAATATAGATCCAGAAAGTGAATCATGTTTCTTGTATTTACTAGACTACAATTTTTTACTATAAATATGCCTCGGAGTGTTTCTGATTGAAATATTTAATTATTTTAATTTTTAATGTGTGTATCAAAATATATTGCTATTAGAAATAATTTTTGATTTTATTTGTATTTGCAATTTCTATTATTATGATTTATGAATTTTATCTATTCGAATTAAATATTTAATTCTTTAAATTATGTTTAAAATAGTTTGAAATATTTTGGAAGATGCTACATCTTTTCAAGATTATAATTTTAAATATTTGTTTAATATNTGTCTGACATTTTTTCTTTTTTGTGGGGCTTTAAGACTCGTCAACGTCAGGGTCATTAGAACCCTTAATATTTTTGCTCTTTTATATTTAAAATACATATAAAGTTAAGTTATTATTTAATCATTTTTTGTCGAATTTATTATGTGTCTTTAAATGCTCTTGTCCAAGTGGAGCAAGTTGTAGTTGATTTGCTCTTTAGTGGTTTTTCCTTTGAAGATTAAACATACGCTCTTTTATTTTTTCGTATCCAGATTTGCACAAGGAATGCTATCTTTCACTGTCCAAGGGGCAAAGACAAAAAAAAGACAGATGCTTCTTCCATCATTATCGTATTTGCGTAAGACCTAATGCTCATACAAAGCAGCGAAATATTTCGAATTTCTGTAACGCAATATCGTAGAAAACATTTCATTAAAACGCCATTAGTGGTCTAAAAATTCATTATCGTTAGTCATTATTAAACACTATTGTAATTTAGTAGAAACAACGAAAATCTTAAGAGTATTTCAACAGTTAAGCTTTAAGAATTATTCAAGCGAAGACTTATCTTTTGAGGGTAATAAGACCAAAAATTCTTTTATTTTTTGTTTTTGGTCTATCAGAAAAATGCTATCGTGTAATTGTATTTATAATCAAAATCAATACCTCATTTCGATAATCTTTGATCAAAATAATTATTATAATATTATTTTGATCAAAAACTTATTTGAGGCTTATATTATTGAGTTTCCTCAACATTTTACGGAAAAGAATTTAAATTACAATAATACCGAATTCACTAACGATGCCATAAATATTGATTCGTTCATATAATTTAAATAATGTGTTTAAGATGTAACTACGCATATCTCACAAGTTTAGTTCCCCTCACCACACGTACAAAACGAAATCTTCGTTACACACTGTTGTAGGCACAGATTTTAACTTTTGTAAGATTTACTAAAAATCTCAACACATGTTTTTCAGAATTTTCTCCGTCTTTTATTCTTTAGTAAACACACACATTTCACTGTTCCAGGATTCAAAATTCACTTATAGAAAAATTCGAAGTTTTTTTCACAGAATTAAAGACAATGTTTTTTCCACTCATGGAATACAACAACTTTACAAATTAAATATTCCATTTCAAGAATTCCGATCTTTTACGGACGAACAGTATATATTTTGTGATTAAAAGCTCACAACGTTAATATAAAAAAATATAGTGTTCGTCCAATATATATATACGTTAATTGTAGTACGAAAACTTTTCGTGTACTCCTAACCTCAACATCGCTACCGCGTGTGAGCACCCACCTGCTTGTCATCTGGCGCTTCCTCCGGCGCCTTCGCCACCTCCCGCGCCGCCGCCGTCGCTTGTTGCCTCTGTTCCGTGCCGCCGCCTCCACCGCCACCGCCGCCACCACCTTCGTCGTGCGGCGCGTGTGTCATTTCCTTCCTCCTCCTCCTCCTCCTCCGCCGCCTCTTCTCGCGCTTCCGCTTGGTCCTGCTGTTGCCTCCGCTAGCACCGCCGTCTAGTACTGCAACGCAGCCACCGCCTCCACTACTTCGTCGCGAGAAGTCTCGACCGCCCGCGCGGTGCAACGCTTCCAACGGCACGTGTGAACACGCTGGCGACTCGCGCGCCACTGGTGATGCCGACGCCGACGCTGCCGATGGTGGTGGTGGTAGTGGTAGTGGTGGAGGAGGAGGCAGCGGCGTCGACGTCCACGTCCTTCCACCGCCGCCGTCGCCTCCTACAGCGTGCGTCGTGGTGGACGTCGCCGGCGTCCCACTGCTGCCTCCCTCGACGAGCGTCGGGTACGAGACGAGACACGACGGCGGCGGAGGCGGTGGTTGTTGTTGATGCAAGGGAGTGTGCGTGGGAGGAGGAGAGCCATGTTGGGAGACGGCGGGCCGCCGCCGGGCGCTCGATGCCTGGCGCCTGCACACACATACACGCAACAGGTGGTTGGTGGGACTTCGTCTGTGTGAATAAATTCGACAAATACTGCGTCCCCCCAAAATGCGGACATAGTATCACTCTTATAAAGAACACACTACTATAACATCTTGTCTCTCGTTTTTTAAGGATAGTAAAATTCTACTATCACTTCTTTTTATTTCACAAACATGTTTTTATGTTTGGGACTCTTGCACCAATAAATTCCACATGTCAAATTCCACGGGCCACTAAATAGTTATTAAATAGAAGATGACTACGTTTGTCAAACAATAGAGTTTGTAAAAAAGTATGATGCGCACTAATTTAATACTACAAAATTTACGCGTAACAAATTGTAAATATCCATATTTAAACAAACTTATTTACTCAATTGAAGCAACAATATATTTAGAGGTTTTATTGTGTATCTTGTTCAATTACATCAAGTGTATTCTTTATTATTTCTTTCCTGTTTCACGAATATAATTATGCCGTAGCAAAACTAGTTTCTTGAACGGAAGTTCAAAAATCGCAAATAATACTCACAAGTTTTTTGTTGACCACCAGTTGTCCATGAATTATCGGGCGACTGCGGGTTTAAATCTCATATCTCAAAAATGTCGAACTAAGCGTATTTCGGTGCGTCTTACATCTTGAGGAGCCATTCGAAAGCATTACTCGTATTTAGGCCTACTCTCACACAACTGGAACGAACAGAATACGTAACTCACATCACAGATATGCACAAAGAAGTGCATGGGTTACCTAACTTCCTCATTGTAGTTATCTTTACATGTATAAATGAAATTAAGCCAAATTTACGAATTAATTGATTAGCTAATAAAATTAGAAAAACACATGTATGCGTAAATTGTGAACGCAGACTGCTTCATCAGATGTACTATTTCTTATTCAAAACGTCTCCTAAATCAAAATCTTTTTTAAAAGGGGAAGTTGGAAGCAGAGATGCAGAAAAATAAATTCCCATGTTTTAATTATTTTGATTCATCCAATAAGTTACTCTACATTATTCAAATTAAAGAAGGTCCTCTTTTGTCCCGCAGCTTCGGCATTAACCATTAATTTAATATTAATTATTTATTAATTTATTTTTTATTAATTAATTTTGATTAATTTTTTTTGTTTAATAAATAGTATTTTCAAAGTTAATTTTCGAGCCCTTACGTTTGCCGTAATTCTTGGCCGATCTTCGTTGTGGCCGAATTTACAATTAAGTAATACAGATGCTAAATAAATGTTAGTTTTCAATTTACAAGAAGTTAATTCTATTAAAAAATTGGTTTCTTTCATAAAGTTCATTTGATTTTAATATTAATAATGAATAATCAATGCCAATCTATTTATCATATAGTATATAATGAATGAGTGTATATATATATATATATATAAACACTCATTCATTCATTGTTAAAACCTTTTTTTTAAAACAATCTCTGATCCGGCAGACCTGATGTCCGGATCCGAAGAATTAATTTTTAATTTTTCAATCGATTTTTGTCTAGTATTAGTCACAAATTAAAATATTTTCTACATAACCATTGAAATGTTTGGAAACGTATTCGGCTCCACCACTTTGAAAAAATGAACATTACTTATTACTTATTAAGGTAGCGCAGAGTATTGCCGCTCTTCTCGTATAATCTTAAATTGCAAAGCTCTTTACTTGACACTAAAGCATTGATTTATCGGCTATTAACAG
Organism: Laupala kohalensis; assembly: GCA_002313205.1. Classification (NCBI taxonomy): domain Eukaryota; kingdom Metazoa; phylum Arthropoda; class Insecta; order Orthoptera; family Trigonidiidae; genus Laupala; species Laupala kohalensis. The sequence continues at coordinate 78,116 of NNCF01129868.1, read as the reverse complement.
TTTCATTACAGATGGAACGATGAAATTAACAGCTCGGAGAGTACGATAATTTAACTTTTATTGTTATTTTGAGTTGCAGCTGAATAATAGAGAAACACTCGTTTCGAGTTGATTCGTTACAGGTAATTTGTAATTTCCATGGTGTCGTCACAAAAGTATTATGAAATATTTAGTAGGCATCTCTCACGTGAATTTAGGAATTATTCTTCTGAGACCTTTTTTTAGAGTAATTCATTTTTCTTAAGAGCATTTTGTAGTACATGTCCTTGACATAAAAAGATAATGCAGTTTAGGACATGATTGCTAGCAAACATTTTGACATAGAGACGATTTTCGTTTTTTTATTGGAACGGAAATTTTTTATGAATCCTGGCCGGGGTTTTTCTCCGGTTTTCCTTCGGATAGAGGTGGATTTTTTTATTCGGACTCTGATCTATGGGCGGCGGTCTATTGAAATAATTCATCTCGAATTTAGAGTTATTTGAATAGTAATTATTTATAAACAATATTTTCCGAATAATATATAATTCGATAATAATACGAAGTAGTGAACTATCTTTTTTTGTGTTGTATTACGTACAAATTTGTTGTTATTAATATTATAAGGCGTACCGAACAATTTTTATCCTTATCTTAGGAGTGAGCTGAAATGTTAAATCCGCCTCTGCCTTATGACCCTTCATCGGAATTGATAGGATTTTATCTTGCTTACTTTCGGAGAGTAAATTAGTTTATTGTCCTCCACGTGGTCATTCACAGATTGTAACTGCTTTTTTTCACGATAAATGTATTTATTATTTATATACATATATGAATATAAATATAGATACTTTAATAAAACACATTGATATTTTGTGCGTTAAGTGTGAAGTATGTTACATGTGAGAAAACATTATAAAAATGGAAGCAGTCGTTAAAGAGGAGATCAAGAACAAAACTTTCAATTTTAATCGCTTTTCTACCATTAACTAGTGTGAAAGAAATTAAAGATGATTATTCTTTCAATATGTTACTTTTTTTGTGGGGCTTTACGGATCGTCGATATCGAGGTCAGTAGAGCCCTAATATGTTACAAATATCTGGATTTTTTTACGTATTAAGTTTGATATTTTCGAAAAGTTATTTCTTTTGGTGCATGAAACTAAGGAGATTGGGAAAGAAGCTGGTCGTCGAACTGCATTGTGGTATTTGTCTATTTTTTGAGAAATCGACTCGGAGCAACCGTCATTAGAGATTAGGTGCTCTTGATAAGGAGGCTAGAGTCCAGTTTGATAACGAAGTTTTAACTTCTCTCTCCCAGTTTTCAGCGCTAACTTACACTTGCGCTTGCTCACTATTTCGTACTTCACCGTTATTCAGCACTATCTTACATTTGCAAAGTTCCTTCAAGGTTCTAATAAGACAATTAATTAGTTTGAAGTATTCAAGGATGGGGAATTCACATATTTCTTCCGTGTACCCTATACGCGGAGAGGATTTGTGATAACGTTTGGTCAGATGAAAATGACGACATGCCGGGAATTGAACCCGAGAGTCCTGCATTGATCGCACGGGTGTTACCACTACACCACCATTCAGGTCTGGGTGGAAACGTTGTACAGTTGCGGAAGGCGAAAGGATGTTGTAGTGGTTAACATCCCTGCGATCAATTCAGTATTCCGGGGTTCGATTTCCGGCTCGTCGCCATTTTCGTCTGACCGAAAATTATTACAAGGATGAGGAATGTTTTTATTCTCTTCCCTGACGGGAAAATAAACATAATCCAAATTTATTTGTACTTTTCATCATCTGTTGAAAGAGCTTTTTCAGACAAATTACTCTCCTGAAACGTGTGTCTGGAATATCTACTTCCCCACAAAGAATTATGACGCGAATTTTTCTCGCAAATCGAAAAATAACTTTTTCTAGTTAAAACATTTTCATGTTATTTTTATTTACGTTACAAAAATTATGTTATATTCTAGTTGGTCAAAACAGTATGCCGAAGATGCTTTTGAAAGAAAGAAAAACATATTACTGATAAAATTAAATAGTGAACATTCAGAAATTTTCAAAAATATTTATTTCTCTTAGTTTTGAGGAGTTTTAGTTCCAGGCAGTTAAGAAATAATAGGAAAATGTATGCTTACATTGAAAAATTAAAACTATCGGTGAAAATGACGACAAATTCAGCTCGGGACTGTTCCTTTGACCTGATGGCCTTTCACAGCTGTACATCATTTGTACGGTCTGGGTAGAAATAGTGTACGATTGTTGAAAGCAAACGGATGGTATAGTGGACAACTCTCTTGCGATCAAAAGAGTTCCGGATTCGATTCCCGGCTCGTGATCATTTTCACCAGTCCGAAAGATATCACACATCTTTTTCCACTTGTAGGTACACAGAAGAAATATGTGGATGACATTTATAGCTTAGAATTATTCATAAGAATTTGATTCTCAAGAAGATTTTAAGTAAACCCAATTTGGTATAACATTACTTAATAAATGTTTTGAAAATCATGTCTTATATTTTTTGAATCCTTCATATATTTGTGTATATATTTTTCACGATTCGCTGAAATATTGTTCAAGATGGTTTTAACCTCTCCAGTACTCTCCTTGAAGTGATTTTTTTTTCTTTATCAGTGTTTATCTTATCGTGGCGATTAGTCCATAGTATGACATATTCAAAGACTGAGCTGCCACGCATCACTTTCACTACCCACGATGTTGGAGGTTTAAGTCCCACCTACGCCGCAAAGCAATACTGCACGCCGAAAATAATTTCATTTATAATCTTAAATTCTACAAAGAATATAGCTTTGCTACTGCAATGTATTTCATATGGAGATTATGTATTCCATGGAAGCATGAAATACATAAACCAATCACATTACAGAAAGGTACAATTACGAAACAGAATACATTACACATACATACAGAGGCACATAGAGGAGGAAAATTTAGTATAACACAAAAACAATAAAACGGATTAATTTTTCTTTTTCACATTATGTTCCCTTTTTTCTCAGGGAATTTTTCAGTTTTAGCGAGCGTATTAAACCTGACTGCGCTCCCAGGACATAGGCAGGTAAATTGTTTCAATCCCTGATCGAGTATTAATTTAATCTACTAAAATCTGTAGAGAAACGAGTTATAATACATGACAAATTATTTTCATCAGTTTTACCAGCAGCAGCTCGTGACTTGCTATCGTAGACAAAACAATAAATTAGTTTATTTTCCTCCTCGTGGTCGTCCGCAGTTTGTGCTGCTTTTTTACAATAAATTTATTATCTTATTAAAACTATAGATAACGGTTTGCTCCCGTAGTGAAACGAAAATATCCGGTATTAACTCTTTATCCACTTGAAATCAGCTTCATTACGGTTATATGAGCGGTGGGACTTCCAACTGGTCGAACACAGACTTTCCACAACCAACAATAAAACCTTAGTTCTCGTTTTGGGTCAATATATATTTGTTTTTGATTAAAAACATTCGTTGATATGAAATTTCTCAACAGAATGTAATGCTGGCACTTCACTTAGCGTTGCGGTATTTGTGTAGCGTATTCGCTGTATTCGTCAAAATATTTGGCGAATTCACTAATATCACAAACATACTATCCTCACAGGGTCCGAACATGCAAATAACTCAATAATGCCAAATATGATTTCTTATACCAACGATGGATGTGATGTATTTGTTATAATTCAAGAAATATTTATACTGTTTCTTTTTCCATCCCATATAAATGTTACAGTCCATATTAAAGAAATTTTAGAATAAGAAAAGTAAAAATATAGGTTAAAGAACGAGAATATCAACAAATCTCGATCACGAGCGCTCTACTGAGCGAAACACGGCAAACCAAGTGTGGACGAAGGTTCACGCAAATATTTGCCTTACTTGAGTCTTTTGATGTGCGACTATAAAACCGACAAGAGGACGGATACAGGTGTTCGCGTATTTGTCACAGTAGAGCAAATACATCGAATAATGACAAATAGCTCATCTAGACTTGGTCGTATTGGCAAATACACGAACACGCAACGCCAAGTGAAGTGTCGACGTACAAACTTGAGTTTCAATCAAAACGATAGTTCTCTTAAATATTTGAAAAAAAAATATATATGTAAGAGAAAAACCAGTCTGTTATAAAAGGAATTTTTCCTGCAATATGACAATGCAAACCAAAATATGCGAAATTTTGATAAGTTTCGCTATCATATCTTTTTGCTCGGATATCTGCATTTTTGTTTCGAAAGTTGAAGGACTTATGTGATAAAATGGCCAACTGTCTTTCACTACTACTTCCGTGAGATTTTCGAAGGAAAATATTTGTTCTAACACATTTATCTTATTGGCAAATAAACGATATACGACGGGAAGCTACATTACACAAAGATACAGAAGTTATCTTCATTCTGACTTTTCCGTCCTTGAGGGCACTCCTCAAAGATTTCTAGGGCAACGTAGAGAAGGAAAATGGAGTATAATGTAGTTCACGAGGTATTGTGAGTTCAGTGGTTCTACGCGAAGATCATTTTGAACCAATTTTGAACAAAAAAATGCTAATCCTTCAAAATTTTCACGACTCTTTATCGGCGATTAACAAATTCTTAACTGATTTTCGTGTTAACACAAGATTGCTGCGGGACACATTTTACGTAAATACTTTTAGTCAAATTTTTGTTCACCGAATGCTTTTGACTCTTCCGTTTACTTGCAATAAAAGTTTACACTAAAGGTGTGGAAGTGCATAGAATTCACATATTCGAGTTGAACTTGTTTTGTTTGTTAACATTATTATAGGTATATTAACATTATACAGGTTTTTTAAATTAATTATTTATGCTATACGAAATCGGTGTGTATCTTGAAACAAATTATGTTGAAGACAATCACGTATGCCAGGGAATTCGCTCGTGTATCATGGGCAGAATGGAAATAAATCTGAATTAATCAAGTATTTCTTAAGTCCTCCAAAGGTTGATTAAGGAATCTAAGAATATTCTCAAAATTGTATGTACAGAATGCGATTACAGTTATAAACAGATTAAAGGTATCCTATGTTCCATCCTGGACATCTAAACTATCTCCTTGATAAATTTTATCACGATCGGCTTTATGGTTTACTTGTGATTAAGTAACAAACATACAGACACGCTTTCGCATTACGCATTGTTATTTATATATTAGTATGGATTACAATAAATCTCATTGTTAGTGGATGTTGCAGTAGAATAATATTTTTCAATTTAAGTTCATTTAGTTGTCAAAATTAAGTTGTTTATTATTCACCTGAGCAACTTCTAAACTGTAACTGGTTTCTCAGTCATATTACATGATTTTAAAAATCAATTCAGTGGAGTAATGTGTAGAATCACACGGTGTTTCGTCAAATGATGCCATTTGCGCATCTGTTTTGTGATATTTATTTCTCAGTTGGTAATACACACACGAGTCAACTTGTTGCGTGTCCATGATTCGTGATGTGGCCGCTAGAGGCGTGGCAATCGCAAAAGTTTCTCTCTTTATTTCATTTCTACTGTATTGTGACACATCCTGCTAACTGATTCACGCATTGAGCAGAGAAGCACTCCACATAGTACGATGTGAACAGGCTGAGTTTTGTGGCGCTAATTTCTTTGTTTGAATTCCAGTTATTCATTTATTAATCTTGACTTACTGAATGCTTTTAGTTTACTTTCTTCTTATGACGGCTCACAATTAACTTCGCTTGTTTGTAAAAGTAGTGAATATTATCAGTCGGACATCATGCATTAATGACGTCCACAAAGATTTTTAACATTTCATTTTTGATAAGATGTAGAATCTTTATTTCTTAAATCAGTTACGAAATAAAATGAAAGTTATTGTGATTATGAAAATAATAACATAAAACCCATAAAATTCCCTTTTTTGGGTTTACATCCCTTTTTTTACGATTTAACCTGTTACGAATTACATTTAAACTACTTCATTAAAGATGATCTCTGGTTAGAGTATAAATTTGTTACAATATAAGAACATAAACTATTTTGGTAAATATTGTTCATCATATTGTTAAATATTGTTAAAAACATCAAATGTGTTGTTAAAAACAACTATAATATTAAATCAGTCTCTGCCTTACGGCCCTTGATCGGAATTCATGGGATGGTCCCTTGCTTGCTTCCGGTGAGTAAATTAGTTTATTGTCCTCCAAGTGGTCATACGCAGTTTGTAAACGCTATTTCGACAATACATTTTATAAAGTTTATTTGACTTCAACTGTATGTGTAGGAAAAGTTAAATAAAAGTTTTAAAAAAAATTATATAACGTTCTCATTTATTCACAACGACCACTTCAGTTGAAAGGGGAAAAATTTGGGTAGATGAACTTGCGGTATAAACGATGGATTATTTCACTGTTGTTCCATAGTTCAGCTGGTTTTGTAACTTATGTTTTGATAATCGAGACACATCTTTCTACACCAACTATATATTTTTATCGTAATGAAGTATGGTTCCATTCATGTTGGAGTAGAACATAGTTAAATTTGTACAGTTATTGAGAAGCGATTGATATAGAATAATTTGGCTACAAGCTGTGAATCGAACTCACGATCTCCTCTTATGGTTGTAGGGCTCACACTATCTGTTCCCCTTGAACTGTACACCATTCTCATTCAGGCCTGATACTATGAAAGTTTCAAATAGCCAATAGCTCTCCGTTTCAAATAGCCATATACTTAAGAGTAATTATAT
>NNCF01129868.1:44488-71006 GCA_002313205.1 Laupala kohalensis | reverse complement strand
TTTTTTAGTAAAGAAAGAGAACGTACACATTAAAGTTTCAGAACGTACACATTTTACACATAACTATTTCAGCAATACCGCGCAGAAGTTTAAATTTTCTAGACTGAATGATAAAAAACTATTAACGGATAAAAAATATTTTACTTTTATTATTTAACGCAGAATTAAATAAGCTAAAAATTGGTTTTTATTTTGTGGAGATTTGAAACAAAATTAAATTTGTATCACAGGTTCAAACTCGAGTATATCGCTTCTTTTTGAAACGGACAGTAGGACACATCCCCACGTAAGTGATATACAAACACTGGTGGCACACATATGTGCGCCGAGAACCAGTTTTACACATATCTACTTGTTGAGGATGCTTATACATATATTTTTCGCGTGTACCTTTACGTTGAGAAGATATCTGATGACTGGCGCCATTGAGTTGACATAGAAAGAAGATTATCATAGGCCACTACTAAGAAATCGTATTACGAGTATTTTCCCAATCCAATCACATGTTACGAAGGAAAGGATAAACAACAGGTGTATCAGTTTTATTCACTTCCTTCTGCATCTGCTCCTCTCATCTGCGCAAAGCAATTCACTCGATATATGAAGCGAAATCGATTCCATCGAGGGATTGAATTCCCAATAATCGCGACTTCGAGAAGGTTGTGATGCAGTGGCTTCACTTCTGTGTGGGATTCAACCCACAGAGACGGTACGTCATCACGTTCGAGAAACCTTTCGTTCTTGAGACACGACGACTGTACGATCAGGAGCGACATTTCCCAATACCCTAAAATGTATTTTTTTTTCTCTTTCTTAAATTGATGATGATGATTCAAGTTATTTTTATAAATTTTATAACTTAAGATATTACAACTTAAGGTCATAGTGGNTGTGATGCAGTGGCTTCACTTCTGTGTGGGATTCAACCCACAGAAACGGTACGTCATCACGTTCGAGAAACCTTTCGTTCTTGAGACACGACGACTGTACGATCAGGAGCGACATTTCCCAATACCCTAAAATGTATTTTTTTCTCTTTCTTAAATTGATGATGATGATTCAAGTTATATTTATAAATTTATAACTTAAGATATTACAACTTAAGGTCATAGTGACCAGGTTTAAGTATATCCAAAATATTCCAAATGATACTATGAACCATTCCCTATCTAGTGGCGATAAATTTTCATAACCTAGCGCAAAATTTTGATTTATTTGACTTTAAATTTCTATGTGCTTATATTGAAAAACTTTTGCGGTTTTTTTCTTGTTTTCCTGTCAAAAGTAAGAAAAATGCGGAAGAGATAGAGGAGGTTACAAAAACAACCAAAGCGGAAACTCATTAAGAAAAATATGATGAATGTCCAATTTTGAATATTAAATTTTTTAAGCAAGCAATTTTCTCGTGTTTCTTACAAACAATTTTTGTCTTTAGATTTTATAGAGAATGAAGAACGTACTGGTGTGGGATCTATATTCTTAATTCGTTGCCATAATTGTTTATTATTAAACAGGTTACTTGAGATTCAGTACATTTTATTGATGGGAATCATGATCGTTTTGACACAAATTCCAATACTAAAACACGTATTTATACAATGTAAACATAGCGCAATTGTCAGATGTTTGTTAAAAATTTTGTAATTTTGTCGCGATTGCTAGTTTTCCATACTATAATGCATGTAATTTCTATGAATTGATTTTTTTATTTCTTAAAATTTTTTCTTTACAACAATACCACCTTTTCTTGAAGCTTGATATCAGTTTATTATCAATTAATCCATACATGAAGGAGGTTCCCACATAAATTCGAGTAAAAAATTGAGATTTTAAATATAAATATCTTCTACAATTTTCAGGAAAACAACTTGAAATTTTTATGTATGTTTCAAATATCAAAATGTACTAGCTGTCCTAATTTCAAGCTACTGGTCAAAAATCGTCCTACATGAGATACAACCTTAATAGACATCCATTGATATTCAAGCACGATTATTTACACACAAAACTTTCGCGTGCCGCCTTGCCATTCGTCGCTTGATGTGGAGCGGGTATTTTTTGTCGTAATCCTCACGCTTTGACCTCCACCGCGAAGATTACGCCAATGTAAACTGCGACGGTGTGGATTTAAAAGATTTGGCATGTTACCTGGATTAAATCTCCTCAACGATACGAATCACACATTTTAGAGACATCTCCGACCAGGAGCCACTCATTCACAAATTACGCTTTGTCAGATAACCGAATATCTTTGTGGAAAAAGTTATGAAAGTAAAGTTTCTTATTATAATATTTTTTTTGTAAATGGAGCTTGGAGCTTTAGGGCTCGCCAACGTCTTTGTCATTACAGCCCTTGCAGGGGGAAAAATGTAGTTTCGCCCCTTAGGGGAGAGCCGACTCGACTCTTATCCGTCTGCGGGACTCGACCAAACCCACTAAAAAACTCTCTTGAATTCATCAAATATCCAAACACAAAGGTGATAGGAAAGGACAGGCAATAGTTGCCTAAAATTATATTAAACATGAATTAACATTATGAAAAGTATAATTTTCCAAACAAAGGAAAAGAAAGAATGAAGAAAAGTAGAAGAGGAAGAGGAAAGAAGATTGCAGTTTCAAACCCTCTCGAGAACTTGTGGGAGGAGCCCCGATCAATTCCCGAACTTCCGCAACTTATTTAAATAATCCGTTTCATTTCCGAGAATTGTTCGTAAATCTGCAGTCACACCAATGTTAGTTTAGTTTAATCTATTGCTTCGGGGTATATATTACGTTAATTCCCCCAACATTTTGAAAATATTTGAAACTATAAGCAAAAACTATTAAATTAATGATCACAACACGAAGATGATCTTAAAACTTTAGAGGAAACGATTAATTGTGTATTACTGTTAAATGTGGTCCAACACGCGAGATCTTAATCAATAATTGATCCTCAAATATACGCTCTGGGGTGGAATTCACCCCACAGCTGTTTTTCGGTTAACTTTGTGTACCTCATTGTCTCCAACTTTTCTATGTAATAACAATATTTTTCTTAAACTTAGTATTTTTTCACTCTTCCTTTATCAGAAATGTTTTTTAGAATTCTGAAAAAAAAGAGAGACAAAAATAATATTCTAAAATTTTAATCACGTATGGCATAAAGTTTCATAGAAAAGTGCTCACCATTACTTTTTTAATTTAAAAGATATTTTTCAGCATTTAAATAATAATAAAACTGCATCAACATGATGTTTACCTTTGAGATAAAAAATTATTATGAGAAAAATGAAATAAATTCCTACACTGAAATCAAATTCACTTTGGAGTAATAATTATATCCACCCCGCGTGTGTGTTTTTAACTTTTAGTTTTCGGCGCGCATGCTCGAGGGTTAAAAGAACANAGAGACAGAAACAGAAGAGGTGTTTGTTAAATTAATTTAATTTGTGAATAAATTTCTTCCTCGTCAGACTAATTTAACCTAGCGACTGTTCGGAATTGTAGTGGAATACATCGTACAATACTCATAAAGTACTTCTCCGAAGCATCTGGTTCTTCTCAAGGATGTGCGTAGTTCTCTTATGACTAACAAATCCTCTTACGCGAATAAACAACGTGTGTGTTACACTCGTGACGACGTATAAAGCGTCAAAAGAGGATTACACACCAGGATTTTCGAAGCATCAATCTCTGATGATGAATGTTGTGATGGTCAAGTAAAATCTTACGCACGTAGAGAGAGGGAAACCATCTGCCACTCATCAATCAAAGTCGAGAGATACAACATCACGGAACTCCTCGATATTATAATGCCACGTGTAACCAGAGACCCATCTGCAAATGTTGGTTTTGTAAATGGAAATTACATTAGTATCAACAGATCGTGAAACGTATCGCACGCCCAAGGGAGTAAATGTATTTGCTTGTTTTACATTGTATGTTTACGTGTTGACATGAATGAAACCAAGATTTATCGCGTATGGATTGTGAAAATTTAATTATCAGAATAAGATAAATTAAAAAACAATGTTTGAATAAAGATTTTATTAAAGTATTATTATTGTTATTTTCACGATGTTTTTCTACTGAGTAAGAACTCTCACGTTCATGTCACTAATTGACAAACATGATTATTTTTACAATGTTTTTCTCTCAACTTGTGTTGGCGTCTCTGAAGCAGTGGATCATAAAATCAAGCACTGCAGGGAGGTAGAATCTACGTGGGTTTTCCGGGAAGTAAAAAAAAATCCTTCTTTTACTTTTTATTATTAGAGATATGAATGTTAAATTATGGTTTACAATGTACACGATTCTTCAGCTACTTTTCTGAGCAAGTGCAATTGAAACCTTAGTCATAGATTTTGCATCTCTACTTCGAACTTGCTCCGCACCAAGTTTTTCAAAAGTAGCAGCCCCTTTCAGTTCGTCATAATTTTCTAAACGTTTTCCGCATAAAAAAACCCTTCCACTTTCAGGAAAAATGTTCTAACCACTATATCCCAAGTCCGGTGGATGTACGATGGATGCTTGAAAATCTTCGAATTAAACTGCGGAAGCAAGTCTTGCGTCGATGCGGCAGAAAGAAGATATGAGTTATCGTTACAGAAGGTAGAATTACATCATTAAAATATCGAAAATCGGCGTAAATGAATAAACTGCGTAAAATGTGCTTATTGTGACTTCAACTTGAAAAACATACTTCAGCGGCCATTTAAATGAAATAATTGCAATTATGCTTGATGATGTAGCACGTAGCGTTTTAGATGGAAAACATAAAACGACCACATTTTAAATCACGAAAGTTTACTTTGATTTGTAGTAAATTTTTCGTGGTATTTCTTACACCACTTTTATCTATAGGTCGTCGGACATTGCAAAAAAGATATTTCACTTTTTGCGAGGTGTTGTGCATAAATCACGAAGCCGTCGCGTTCTGTCGCAATATTTTTAAACGCTTCAAACGAGTCAGGTGAGTTCCTAGATAGAATTTGGACTATAATATTTTTATGGGGCTTTAGGACTCGCCAACATCAAGGTCACTAGAACCGTACTATACTATTGACTGATATAGAAATTATAATTCTTAATAATGTGTTGTAAAATAATTACAATAAATATCAATAAAACACTTATACTTCTCAGTTTTTTGAGTAACATGGAGCGCTTGTCTCATCTCACGACGCACGACGCCGGTAGACTGTAGTCCACGCCTTTCGTTTTAATAGTGTATTGGAGCAGGTGCAACGTGTCACAATAGCCTTCTACGTTCGCAACCTTACCTTGTAGCATGTGGTCCACCAATATGGCATCGCTCTGATTCCAAAACACTGTGGCTATCACAATTTTTGGAGCTCAGTACTTGCCTTTGTTTAGTTCCAGTGGGGAGTTGTTAGAAATACTTACGGGACACGGGAATTTTGGTCAATGTATAGCACGGATGGGGAAGACTACAGACAAGACATGTATGTGCGGCAACGGAGGCGAGACGGTAGATCATGTACTATGGGAATAACGTCCTTTATATGATGAAGAGAGACGGAAAGATTATACAAACCAAAAGAAGAAAGGAATGTGTCTACTGCGAGACAATAATAAATTAATAGCAACAAAAGACAAATATAATGATTTCTCTGACTAGGTACAACGACAATGTGTGATAAGGGATATCTGCAATATCACGGCTTAAATAAAAGGTAAAATTTCTTTTTTAATGCGCTTGGGACAGGCGTCAAAGAAGGACGAAGTAAGTACCGAGAATTAAAAAGAATGATATATATATATCCACATAATGAATCTGCTGAAAATGTAGATAACATTTAACATTTTTTTATACGTTTCAATTGAAATGGCGAAATAAAATTCATTAATTGTTAATTGCTATCTGGAGGTTAATGTGAGATCCAGGTCTCAGTGTTCTTTATTACAAAACGTGCTTTGCTTAAAAAATGTGAATTGCTGCATATCTCACATTTGGAGTAATAGTCAATTTCTTCGCACATTTCAAAGCCGCACTGTTAAACAACAAAGGTCGGTAGCGGATAGACACTGATCAGATCGATCATCTACTATTTTGTATCAATAGCGATGTTATGCTTTTTCTGTTGGGCTATCCTGCTGAGTCATGAAAACTTTGTGTTCCAAGTAGGGAAAGGTTATGGCATACTGTGCAGGAAGAATGAGAGAATTATTTGTATCACTTGCATTCCTTTTGACGAGAATGAATCACAGGGCAATGCAAGGGAGCACTTAGATTTCCTGACGGGAATGCAACGTATGCATGTCTCCAGAGCGTGACTGCAAATAAAAATACTGTGACGCGCCGACATGTCAAGAGGAGACGCGTGAGTCATAGAGCATCATAAACAAAAGTGCAGGGGAGCTACGCCACGCGTTAGATCGAGGCGAGTGCTGTCTATTGCCGTCTCAATGAAGAAGCTAAGTAACGGAGTTGTGGAGCTTTCGTCTGGAAGCCACAAATGAATTCCTATACACCGCTTGTAATCGCTCATTGAGTGGATATCAGTTCGTTAGAAAACTATTAGATGGAATTTTTAGTTATCTCATCACGGAAAAAATCTCTGGATGTTAAATAAACCATTTACAATTTCGTCGTTATTATGGACAATGACGATATATTTTTTGTGCGTTTCCATAAAGAGATAGAAAGTTGTAACTAGTATCTTGAGTATACAATACATTGAGTATTCATTTGCTTATTTCTTAGTACAATTTGAATAGATTAATAATATAAATTTTGTGTGCTCCTTGCTTATGTCAAATATTGCGTTCAAACCGTACACTCAGAATTTTGGCCTCGGATTAGCATAATATTTTTAACACAGTATTGAAACAAAGAGGTTGCTTCCATGATATTTTTTACGATCCTTCTAAGAAAAATAAAATACACCCAAAGAAGGCGCAGATCTCTCAATTATTATTTGAAACTCAACAACAAATTTTGGTGACAAATATGAACGAATTTGTAACTTTTTAAACTCATAACTTCCGAGTACTTACTCGTGAAGGGAAGTTTGACAATCTACGACCAGATCATAATTGCAGCGGACCGGGACTGGAATCTGGACAAATCGCGTACCACATAGGTAGTCATAGTAGGACGTCCCGGGTTCGAGTCCTGTTCCGTCGTAGACGATGAACAATTTTAACATTTTTTATCACAACCCTGTGTCGAAGTCCTGACAAGAAAATAAAAGTAGCGGAGCCCTGTCAGGAGGATGATGTGCGTTTTTACAAAAAACGTTAACCAGTTGTCAGCAATACCTTGTTTATGGAATTGTGAGTCGCATCGGGAGACGAGGTTTTATGCAATTGCGCGATGCAGCTCTCGTATCTCTCCAAAATTGCCACTCAACCACACGAGATTCATCCATCAAATACTGCAGTGGAAACATCCTATATGTCATTTCATTGCAATATACAATGATAGCTCTATTAATTTTTTATACGCAACGACATCTATACGTCAGTACACGGATGTAAATTTGAAAAATCAGGAATAGGAATTACTCATGTGATAATAACACGTTAATTTTACAACATTAATGGTTTTCGAAAAAAAAACTGGAGTTGTTTTTATAAAAACCACAGCCCTAAAACCGATCGAGAGATAGTTTATGTGAAACGATCCAGTTAAAATTCTTGTTTGCAACGCTTTCTTAACTCACATGTTTCCTCGTCGATCAAATTTTACATTCAATTTTACGTATTTCTATATTTAATACAAATATGATAGAAGATTTACTTCAAACTGCAATGGTCCTTATTACAGAAAATATTTAACATATTTTTACACCAGAACCGCATTCAACAAACCTTTATTAGTTTTATTGATTAATGACTTGAAATGGCTATTTTTCTTTAGTTATTTCGTTTTCATATGGTGAGATTATTCTATATCATGGGTACGTTAGGCAACACAATTGTATCAGTTATGCTGGTTGCATATACACGATTGCATAAAACATTTTAATTTACATTGTGGAACAAAAGACGTGAAATGTTATAGACAAATTTTGGGTCTTAAAATGTGTTTATTTTTGTAACAACATCGAGCATAATTAAATTTGTAGTGAGGAATTACTTGCAAGGTATCAGTTATGCATACATTCACTTTGTGAACTTGAGTGATGGTAGTGATTTTGCTACTACATAAAAGGTTATAATGCATGAGGAATAATTTTCTCATTAGAATTCACAGAAATGTTACTTCACGTGACTATTTCTTCTTGTGTCAGGAGATAAATTTAGGGTTTTCAGTGTATTTATGCCGAAAGAAAATAATCTTTTGTTAAAAAGGTATGGCAAACTGGCTATGATCATGTGTGGAACAATAAGTTTTGTTTCTAGAAGGTAAGGTAATCTTCCTTAACATTTTCTACCTTATTTCTTTACGAATTGCTACGAATGATATTTCAAACAAGGTCAAAGATACATAAGGTTTTGACAACGGGGGCCATGTTGAAGCTCTCGGTCAACTAACGATGACGGAATGAACGAAGAACGATTCATTTCTTAGGGTGAACGAAATGTAGAATTACTACGGATAGAAATGGGAGCTAGCATGAACATGGACGCTGTAAGTCACGTGATTCCAATCGGGTGCTACCGATGCTTATCTTTGTCGGGAAAGCGCTCTTCAAATGTTGTCAGTACCTTATCTATGACCTTAATTTCATACAATCGTTTATGCCCTCTACAGTTTTCACAAAATAGTGGGCCGACTGATAGGCAGTTTCATTTTGGGATCATTGCAATATCTTCGCACGAACTCACGAATTGTATTTATTGTACTTACATATTTTCGCTAATAAATAGCATTTAAAAGTAATACTTTCACATCCATTTTCTCAGCTTTATGTAGGAAGATGTTCTATATGTCATTCTCTGACATGATTAACATATTCAACAGTTCATCTTTCCTCTAATCCTCCCTTCTCAATAAACATAGAATTGTAAGATACAGTTTTGCTTCACAGATTAAATTTGTAAACTCCACCACAAATTTTTCCTCGTGATTACAAACTGCGTGTTTTCACTGAGAAGTTCAACTTAGACGAACAAAGCAATGAATATTTTATCTTTTTTTTGTCTGATGACATGATAAATCATGTATTGTTTCACTCCTCTCTCTTAGATTCGTTCGATGATATCATCTTTTTATGCGGTATCTAAAAGTTATCAAATGTTTGCTTTCTCTTCCAACATTTCGTAAATGTCGATACCAAATATGTAGTGTTATTTACCCATTAATTAAGAATTAGTTGTTTTTCCTACCTCAACCCAAATTCGATATCTGTTAGTTATTAAAATGTCTTATTGGCTATTCATTTACAAGTGAGTCAAAACTATTAAAAAATAAATGGTTTTCTAGGTGAGTTGATACGTATAACAGAAACTGTCAGGAGCCACAACCTATGTGTTTGTTATACACATACCGACGTATTGATGATTGCTATACGTATAATTCTTTCACGTAGAGAAGATATTTGTTATCTCCACGAAGACATGTGATCCCGTGTTCATGATGTTACAATATCAAAATCGGCAGTGTCACTGAAATAGAGGCTGTCCAGGAGCGCAAGCAAATGACTCCTTCTTGTAGCAAAGCGAAACATGCAGTTACATGAGGGAGGGTCAGAGTCATCGACAAGAGTGTGCGGATTTTATCGGGTTAGAATACCACAATTTCAACGGATCGATGCCGTTGGGGTCTATTGAATTTTGTCGATATTACCTCCCTCTCACCTGCTCGCAAAGAAAAAAAAATGCCATATTTAGGGTTGTCTAAGGTCATAATCTGGACGGGGGAAAAGTGGTATAGTGGTCAGAATCGATCCGATCAAAGCTGGAGACAACTGCTAACTCATGAGCATTTTCACCTAGTTGTAGTTATCTCACTTCTATACCACGGGTAGACACACGGAAATAATACGTTTGGAGTCTGCGTAGCTCAGAGGATGGAGCGCTGAGGATAGAGCGCTGTGCTGCTGACTGCGCGGATTCGATGTGGTATTTCAATATACGTTTACTAGACTGTCTGCCAGGTCCACTCAGCCTGCTGCAAACGTGACTACCGGGTCCTGGAGTCAAACCGGCTGGAGTGAGATGCTGCTCTCATCTCTCCGTCTTAGGAAGGGACATCGTAATTGCGGAACTCCACCCCATGACTCAATATATTCTATTGTAGTATTTGCAAATGGGAAATGTTGAGTGCTATTGAAGCTTATCTACATGGAGTGATAGGAATAAGGAGTTGGGTGGTAGGTCATTGTTAGTAGGTGGACCGACACCTTGGCTCACTTGGAGAGGTTTGTAGAAGTAGATAGTAATACTTAGAGTTATTGATACTAGGAGGAGCTGGATAGAGGACGGAGGGTTCGCTTGTCAGTAGTCACAGCTATATGACCTGGGACATTAATATGAAAAGCTACAAATTTATCTGTCCCCACCGGGAATTGAGCCCAGGATGACTTGGTGTGCAGCAAGAACACTGAGCCACCAGAGGAACACTCAATGTATGGGACAGTTTGACTCATGTGGTTTTATCCCTTTTTTTGACCAAACCTCGTGTCTCTATATTTTCTGTCACTCACTCATTCGGGGAGAAGATTGAGTTCGCGCGTGTGGTCGAAGATCCAGCGGACGATCCTCTGCAAACGACGGCGTCCGAAGGGAGTGATGGAGGTGGAAGCAGTAGACAGCAGGCCGTCAGTGCGCCGCCTCCGACGGAGGAGAGACCAGCTGCGGAGGCGGCGGTGGCAGCGGCAGATGAGCATTTGGTTCTCGCACTTCGCAGCCGCCTTGGTGGTGGACGATGACTTCGCTGGGGGTGAAGGGGAGGTGGCGGAGTGACTCCGAGAGATGTGGCTGTCGTGCGGCGACGTGGAGGATGAAGAATTTGAAGAGGAGGAGGATACGCAGTTTTTGGGATCGGAAAGCGAGGGATGGGCCATGATGGAAGGGCAGAGAGGCCATGTTGGCTCAGGACCGGTCCGGCGATGTCCTGTTGTGTGGTGAAGGACAAAACGAGGATTAACGTGAATGCTTTACACCTCCCTGTATCGTGTCTACCTCGAACATGAAGTATAAGGAAACATTATTGTATAAAAAATATGTAGACATACTATCCAGATCTTTATTTACCAAATCATAAGACGATTCAGTCCGCAATCCTGCTCATCGGCACCCTTCTCATCAATGAAGTCATTACTGATGATGTCTCCCACGCGGTCGAAAATACCTTATGATTCAATAATTAAAAATCTTGATAATGTGACTACATTTTTTCACACAATAATGTGTATCTTACCAACACCGAATCTCGACATAAAAGTAAGCATATGATTAATTAACACGTACAGGGTGAATATTAAGTAATACGACATACTTAAGAGGGTGAAGTGAACAAAATGAAAAAAAAAAAATGGTACCAACAAAGGACTGGTAGCCGACAATAAGTTTGAATACACATTGCATGGTAATAATTTATTATTTACATGCAATTATTGAACTAATGTATTGCCAATGTAGATGGTACTGATGAACAACATTAGTCTCCGCTTTGGGGATGGTGTAATTTAATCCTCCGGGTCGAGGCGGATTTTTTATGAAGGTTCTCTAGTCTCTTGCCTGAGAACGGCGTCCATTGAAATAATAAATCTCGAATTTCGAGTTATTTTAACAGTTATGATTTATTAACTTTATTTTCCGAAGTAAATTGTTTATAATAATATGTACTTGTGAAATAATTTTTGGGTCTTATTAATTCAAATTTGTTGATATTCTTTTTATATTATAACACGTACCGAACAATTTTTATTGTTAGGAGTGTACTGAAATTTTCAATCTCCTTTTGGATCGGAATTAACAGAATGGTCCTTTGCTTACTTCTGGGGAATAAATTAGTTTGTTCTCCACGGGGTCATTCGCAGTTCATTAACTGCTTTTTTACTATAAATTTATTTCTAGAGAATCTAAGTCGAAGCACAATAAGGTGTTATTCTTTGCGTGAGCAAGTCGAGAAGAATTTCGTGTAAGGTCAAGCACATCGTCTACGTTGACCTTTCATTAGTTAAATAATCCTGTAAATTAATACCATGTAATGTGAAATTAAATATACCCGTGCTACTAGTTTATTGCGAGCTAAAGATCCAGGACATATGTTTATACATGTGTTTCAGTTCCTATTCCTGTCTCATCCCGACAAGTTTGCCCCTTACTTAACATTCACTCTTAATAGAAAGTATTGCAAGATTTTGACGGAAATATCCATTGTGATGTCCCTGATTCCGTAAAGATTGTTCTTAGTACCGTTTCACTCTAGGGGACCGGTATCGGCCACGCGTCTCGGGGACACGTTGCTCCTTTCAGTTTAACATTGTATTAAATGAAGTCTCCATGAATGCTTTCACACACTGATATTTCGGTCCGATGTCTGCGAGACTGATCTCTCGACTCGCCCACTAGAGCGACGTGTGAAAATGAAACATGAGTAGACAGATCATCGGAGTGCGCTATGTCGAGTCATGTTATCTCTGGACTGAAGCATTTCCCTCCAGATCGGGTGTTGTTGTGATTGGTTCCTCACGCCCTTGACGCGCCAATTCAAATTCCCTGTGCAATGTAATGGCATCGAAATATCCACAATATCAGCTTCGGGTCTCAAGAAACGATCTCTAAGATTGAAACGACCCAGAGACGAGTCGTCGAGACGTGTCGCCCAGGGTGAAACGTCATTTAAGAATATTATCACTATGTCCGTCAGTGTGCGCCTAGGGTTTCTGACTAAATGAATGATTCAGTTTATTTCACATTTCAATAGCATTCTGTAGCTATTATTTGCCAGCACAGTGTTGCAATTTCATCCAATCAATGTAAATGTCACTTATTAAAGTGTAGATTATGGAGTGAACTTAATTAAATTTAAAGAAAATATCGTAAATTATATTTGAGATCTGAGGCCGTGGCTTTTTTATGATGTCCCGTTAATGTATCTCAGTGAGATTTTGAAAATTGTACTCTAAGACATCGTGTTTTGAGTATTATTAATTTTTTTATAAATTTTTTGTCATTTCACACTTTTAATTGAAGCTGGAAAACCCAGGTTCCACATAAAAATGAAAGACGGAATTGATCATTTTTATTATTAATACCATCGACACCAAGTAGTTTGTTCTTATCTATTTGGTTGTATGTCTTCTACATTAAAGAGGATCCGGAAATATTTTTATTGCCTAAGAAAAAGCTTTATCGACCATCTTGAATCATCCGAAACCAACAGGATAGAAGTCTGTCACCTTTTCAGTGTCCATTCAGTTTGCCAACAACTTCAGTGCTAGCCAATTTCTCTCTCCAGCTAACTCTTTCCTTATTCCTACTTGTATTCGTTTGTGCTATTATTCAACTTTTGAAATACTTTTTGTACTATTTGTTAAATTACTGTTGATATTAAATTGTTTAGTTGGTTTTGCTATTGGTAATAAGTACCTAGTCGACAGGTCGCTAGTTGTTAATTAGATTTATTGTTTTTTCTTCTAAAATAATGTTAAATATTTAATTGTCATGTGGAAGTGCGGACCCTACGATCTGAGACTCACCAAAATAAAGTTACTTTATTACTAATTATTATTATGATGTGAACGTCCTTCTCAGCTTAGCTGGTAGGTATTTCAGTGGGTGTCGAAGAAAGTTCCTCTTCCCGTAGGCTGCGCGTGCTTTAGAAATTTTGAGGTGCATACTTTCCGAATTACATGAACCGTCTCGAGGATAGTTATTCTTTGGAACCCGAATAAGTAGGTCATTCCTAAATATTACTTCATTATTATTTTAAAAAATTGCTGAAACAATAAAAATTACTGCAAGAACTTAAAAGTGATATTTTTTTGTTAAATGATTGGCCCAATTAGTAATTATCTCTAAGATCAATATGTTCTGAGAGTACGCCTGTTCCTGTTAACACCTCTCTTTCGATGATTCCCCTCGTAGCATTTTCTCCATCCTTCTGGTGTCCAGATGCCGGTGGCCATTGGAATTGAGGGACTGCTTCCTCCACAACTTGTCTGATCTCCCGACTCTGGAGAGGAGGAGAGGTGGGTGTCACTACTGGAGGGTTCGGTGGAGGAGGCTGCACGATCCTTGGGGATATATCTGGACAAAGGATTTTTCCGAATATGTCATTTTATTTATTATGCACATATTTCTTGTGTGTTTCCTACATATGGAGAAGATATGTGAATTTTCATCAAGCTCGCATTAAAAATGTAGATTTGTATAAAAGACGTACACCCCCCCCACACACACTCCTTTCTATATAGTGATGGATAATATAAAACTGCTGTTGGCAACATCGATATAGGTTGATAACTATCGGTCAGATGAAAATGACGAGCCGGGAATCGANTCTCAGGGGTGCTACTCACTACACCATCCGTTCGCCTTCCGCAACTGATTCCTAGCTCATCGCAATTTTCACCTATTTTATTTATTAGTTTCCCATTGCAATAAAATTTGAGTGAGTAATATCCTAAAAATTTTACTCTTGTAATATTATGTTGTCTTTTTACAGACTGAATCACTTTGGGGCATGGAGGTGAAATTATTCTTGCAACTGGAAGGTAACTATAAACTCAACGTCGGGACTGCTAGGCCTGGTTTAAAAAATATTGACATTATTGTTATTGATTATTTCTTTCTGTTCACCGACAAAAAAGGTGACATAGCTTACCCTTCTTAAAAATGAATTCGAACTAATTTTCGAACTGTTGGAAAAATTTAGGTGGTCTCTACATGATATCTTTGAAGATTCGTTTTGATCCTTTTTATCAAAACTTCTTCGGGAATTATCCTTTGTCTTAAATGATTGAACATTTCAAGAGGTGTATTTTCTCTCGCTACATTGAGACCCAGACTGAAGCCGAGTTACGGAGCATATGGAATGTAATGAGGTCTAAAACTCATGTTGTCCAAACAGATTAATACAATGAACAGTATCCAAAGAACATAACACAAAAAACATTATTGGAGGATGTGGTCAATTCATTAGAGCCCTACCACACGATGCCACTTGTGACCGAGGTCGTGTAATAACATTGTCTACGTTCACGATCTTACAACACTCCAGTGTGTCCCAGCAGTGTGAGCAGTTGTACTGTCCGACATCTGACCCCGAAGGTGTGCCCATAGGTTTAGGGAGTACAGAGCTCCGCAATTACTATACATCTGATCTAGCAGGAGAAGATGTGGTCAGTATCTCACTCCGGCCCCAGGATGTATCCGGTACTCGTTTTAGAGCAGGATGAGTGGGCATGGAGGTGAGTCTGGATGTTACGGTGAGCCTGGATGTTACGCTGTGATCGAACCACTCAACTACCGTACAAAACAGTATATTTGATGACGTCAGCCCCTCTCTGGTACACGTAGCTGTCCGCATGTGACTTGCGTAATACGTCTCATACAATCAACTTCCCTTGTCGTATTTGACTGTACTTTTGCTTCATAAACTTGTTTATCCCGGTCAAATCTTATCTCTGTAGACAGAACTACAAACGTTTCGGTCATATGTTGTGGTCTTCTTGAAGGAAATATCAGCGCCTTACAGACCAAAGTCACTGACGTATTCTGTTGTGAACGACTCTGACATTGCCCTGAAGAAGGCCACCGCACGATGGCCGATACGTTTGTAGTTCTGCTTACTGAGACGCGATTTGTACAGGACAAGCAAGTTCATATCGATTCCGTCCGCGGAAGCCTACGTTTAGCGTTTGCCTTCGTACCTCTTGATGTTCCGATGGCTGTCCCCGTTGGACTCTGGCTTCGTGTGTGGTAGCGTGCGACGGACAGCGCGGCAGATGGCGGTGCGCGGAACACGGACCTTGACTCCGGCGACGGACGCCGCGGCCGCCGCCTGGGCATAGGGTTCCGCACACACGGAGGCTCCTTACAGCAGTCGCATTACAGACTGACTGGATTCACGTTTCAGAACAAGACTCTACAAGCCCAGAGACTTGATGACTGACCCAAATCTCGTAATATAATTTCCTGTTTTATATTATCCACACGCACAGAAATATTGGTCTGTTCCAAAGACAAGGTCTATGTAACCAAATGTCTTTTGACGCGCTGAATCTGAATCGAGGGCCAGAATTGCTCCATCTCCTATGTTTTTTGATATCACGAAAAACCGCACGGAAATACAGAAATACTGATTGAAAAATCTGGGGGGTTATGGAGCAATTCTGGACTAGGATTTGGATTTTGTGCGACAAAATACATAAAGATACATCGGTCTAGTCTTTGGAACAGATAATTTTTGTGGGTTCCTCTGGAATTAATGGCGAGATTTTTCTGCTAACAAAATTTTACATGGTTTGGCCTCTGATATAGGCAAAACAATATTTCCCGTTAATCTCTAGTATGTCTTTTTCGGATACTTCTCCACCGCTTCTTTTAGCTATACTTCAACAGAATTTTGGGTACGGAGCTTCCAGCTTTATTTCAACTCACAAATTCTCACTGATTTCCAATACAGTCGCCGCACAGCGAGAAACACGTTTCAGTGAAACCATTTTTGTGAGTTTCATGAAACGTACATGGCATGAAACGTGGTGTGCGTGTCTCAATGTGTTTTTGTGAGTAGGGTTTCATGAAAAACGTCACATTGTCATGTCAAATCAACCTAACGTAAAAACAATTTTAGACCTTGAAATCTCAGATTTTTTAATGTAATTCACTTGTAGTACAAGAGGATATCAAAACGTAACTTTTCTCTTTTTTTCGGTTTTTGGGGAATACATAGAGTTTTGAAGACTGGAAAAGAGGTACAACTTTGACAGTGAATTGTACCTTTTAAACAGTCATAAATTGAAAATTATTCGTCATAATTATTAGTTAAATTATTATCTTATTCGTTTAATACGCTTTCCTTGATAATACATTAAAAGGACTACTAAAAAAATTCATAAATTTTCCAACAATACAAAAAAGGTTGCTTTTAAAATCCTAAAAACGCGTCCTTGATTTTTTGTCATTGCTTATAAGCTGTTTGAAATGAAATTTAAAATGAAATCTTTTAGGCTGGGATGACGATGGGTGTTTATAGAAATTTTTTTCATTGTTGTACTAACAAAAAGAGAAATGATATTCTTCTGATATGTGATTCTATTGCTTGTATCTTGACAGGGAAGTAGTTTCACACCATTCAAATATTCTTGACTTATCCTTTCACCAAATAATAATGTTCACAGATGAAACAATACCTTGTCTTATAAATCAGTAACAAGAGGATGACTTACTAGCGAGAATGTACATGAAAATGTAAGTTTCATAAAATTGTTCTGCGGTACGTAATGGAAAATTGTAAACGCAGAAACAAACATTCGATGTCACCTGGAAACAACGAGCTAAATCCGAGCCTTCATATCACAAGACACATGTCAAACATGTAGAATGCTCTTAAACACCAACGTGTGCGAAAGTGTTTCGAAGCGAATTAGCATACTAACCACGTCCATGGCACCTGGTCCGTTGCCTTGTCGCGGGTCACGCGTGTGGAAGGCTTTGCGTCGGTCGCTACGCTACAGAGCGACAATGAGAGCTCTCCACCACTAAGTCTTTTACATGGTCTCCTTGCCCCACATTCGGTCACGACACGAAACAATGCAAACACTCATTTGCATGGATTTTACTTCCAAGGAGACGAACAGACTCTTTAGTGTTCGAATTAAAGAAAATAAATTACATAATTCTACACTGATTTTATTGTTTATTCCTAAAAATCTTTCTCGTCCATATTTATGTCGCAGTAATGTTTTCCACTTTTCTCGAAGTATAAAGCTCATTTCTTATCACGATGTGCACTGCACAAGCGATGTACATTTCTTTCGCGACAGAAGTAAAACAATGCTTACATTTCCAGAAATATTGAGATGAAGTGATGCTAACTCTCAAATTTTTCACACCTTGTATGAAAATTCCAGAACGCAGTATCCAGAATACTCAACACTAATTAAAATATTTTTATTTAAATCACAAATATTATATATGAATTATCAGTGTCAATATGTATGTAACGAAAAAAATAGTAATTCAATTTTTCTTACTTGCACAAAATTTGAAAATATAACGTGCGTAGAAATTTCAACAAAAATAAACTGATATTAATTATAACGGCTAAGACATATTGAGGAAAAACCAGTAAAAGTATAAGTTTTATGTATTTTCCGAGGTTTCGATTTTCTTTTTCCTTTTCATTTTTCCTTAAACATTTAAATACTTTCGTAACAACTACGTACAGTCATCATGTACCTCAATGTAGCTCAACCTTCCACATCCACTACACTTAATTCACTAATACTGATCACACCTCAATACCACTTAACATGACTGAAATTATAAATTCCGTTTGTGTTTAATCTCGATCATCTACCAACGTAATTTAAGGCAGCATAGCTGAGTAGTCCTTAAGTGAAAGTCCGCTATTCTGGAAATTCCTTGTCAGCCTTTTCTTAACACCTCAGCCGAGATGCTGAAGGAATCCTAATTAATGAATATCGATTTTTGTGTTCTCAGAAGAGAGCACAGAGGCGGCTCCCTTAAGTAATTGTATCCGTCAGTGAGACACGCCTAAAGAACGGCGGTGGTCTAGTGGTAGCGTCTTCGCCTCCACGGTCCCGCTGAGCGGTAGAGCATGGGTTCAAACCCTGCTCGGCCGAACTAGGTGAGGTTTTCAGCTGGGATTTCCCTCACCTTCTCCAGAAAAATGTCGGTTCGGTACCATAAGTTCCCTGTTCCCTGGCAACCCAACATCTCTCCTCCCCAAATCCCTTCCCTAAGTCACGATTAGGTGGAAGAGCGGACCAAATGGCCCGAACCTCGCCAAAAGGCATAAAATAAATAAATAAACAACCCCTAAAAATGATAGTTTGAACCATTCCTCATCCATTTGCAATGAAGTTTTATCCCTAGGTCGCAAAATATGGAATGACTTGACAATATATGTGAGAGTTAGTGGCCATGTTTATCAATAAGGATGTTGTTTTTTGCACTTAGGAAAAATGAAACAAAAAGATTTTTTTTTCAATAATGCTTATCATTTCTTAAAGTTCATTTTTGTTTTATTTGGCCTACATGCAAAACCAAAATCCATATTTGACTTGAAATTACTATGAGTTTGTAAGGAGAAACTTTCGTGGGCTCATTATTTTTTATATTCTGACACAAGTATCGATTTATCACAGAAAAAAAAATCCTTACTCAAACATAGCAAATGGAAAGCAACGTTAAGATTTGTGTACATTACGGGTATTTGCAAGAATAATTCACCAAAAGCTGCATGAAATACTGATTTAACGGAAATGGTAGTCGCATCGGTGGACTGAAGACAATGCGATCCTTGTCTAGAAAAGAGTCAAACGACAATCTAAATTTATTGCTAGGTTTTAAAATACAACATAATTGTCTCGTCCAACAAGAAAAATAATCAGAGCGTATTATTAATTAGATAGAACTTCTTTGGTGAATATTTCCAAATATAGTGAATAGTTGGCACCTTGACGTCAGTCAACGCAGATATAATGTCTTTAATTGCGATGAGATATAAACTTGGTTCACGCATAAAATCGCATAATAACGTACAAATTATAAGCAGGTGAATAGTTTTCAACTTTTACGCATTGAAGATTGCGAATGAAGGTTTTTAGAAAGTAATCCTTGCAATCCTTTTTTAGCTATAATTCACTCATTTTCTTGAATATACTTTAAATACTTGAATATACTTTGAATATTTACTATGAACATTTCAGAACAATCCACGAGTAATACTGGATAAGAAGATTCTAGTGAACCCTAAATTTCATGTAGTCTTCGCCGATATTGGTCACATTAAAATTAAAATATCTTGAGTGTGCCCCATTCAACTTTCCAATTATTGCTCTAACAGCAAAACAGCAGCTAAAAGCCTAATTTCAATAATATGTAATATAATTTATTGATAAGGAACATATACATATTAAAATTTTAAACACGACGACGTACTAAACAGTTCAATTAGTTTAAAAATGTATTTTCCCAAACCATAAAAAGTATATGTTGCCTTACACATTTGGACATCGAAAACGGTTTATCCTGAAATATGTTCCTCCTGGAATTCATTGCAATAGGTTCATCTCAGAAGCGTTATATCTCAGAAGTGGTACGACGTACGAAAATACTATTTAGCAATCTGTAAGCAAAATTAAAATGTCTCTATGCATATTTTCAAAATTTTGAATTTTAAGAAACCAGAAGTGGAGCGCGGTGTCTAAACGAAGTGAGAATGAGTTGCCCAGAAAGAGTTCTATTCCCAACGCATTGAAAGACAAATCTCCAGTTTGGTTTCGATGCATCAATTTGTTCGTGAGTAATCGGGGGAACAAAATTCTTAACATACAGTAACACAACACGACATTCTACATCCTGGCCAAAATTTGAAAATAGAAGCAATTCGAAGAGATCTCAAAATTATTTTTTCGACCGATTACAATAATTCCCTTCCACATTCTGTGTAATTTGAAAGTAAAAAATAAATTTCCAATGTTTCAAACGTGTTGGCTCTATTACGTCTATAGAATGAATAATAAACTCCCAAAACTATATAAGGAGAGAATAAGGAAATAATAGGAAATAAATAACTGCAAATCAACATTAACGGAAACACGTTTCGTAGATTACGTACAAGTCTAATTTGGAAATAACAGCCGTGACGTAAAACAACAAAGTTTTATTTTACTTCATGTTCATAAATTCTTTACGTTCATCGATTTGTTTCGTAACGAACAGTCACGGAACCAGGACTCCAATTATCATTGACTTCTCACGACTTTAAAAATATAGTTAATAATAATAATAATAAATGTATTGTCAAAAAAGCAGCTACAAACTGCGTATGACTACGTGGAGGACAATAAACTAATTTACTCTCCGGAAGCAATCAAGGGACCATCTCATCAATTTCGATCAAGGATCTTAAAGTAGAGGCGGATTCAAAAACTTAAGCAAAAATAAGATAAAAAGGCAGTTACGAGTTATAATACTAATAGAATGTAAATGTGTTTGTATTTTTGACGCAAACAAATTATTTTAAATGTACAAACTATAGATTATTCTGAGTATAGTGTTTAAAAATCATAAGAATTGAAGTAACACTAAATTCACGATTTATTGTTACAATAAACAAGCCCCTAGACAAAAGTCTAGAGAACCCACATTAGAAATCAACCTCTACCCAAAGGAAAACCGGAGCAAAACCCGGGCCAAAGTTGAGTACATATAAAAGTAAATTAATATGAGCCATAAGACAACACAATCATGCAAGAAAATAGTTTTTAAAATTGTTATAAGTCATCCTCGATTCCCCTCTCTGACTGTTGGCTTTTGCGCACAATACCTTCCAAGCGGATGTGCGACCGAGAGGGCGTTACCAAAACGGAATGTTATATTATATTTTTGTGTTCAATGAAATTGAATAATGACGGGAACACTACTGATTTATTTATTGTTAAGAGTACTTTAAAAGCGAGGATGAATCCCTTACGTTGAATGAGAAATCGAGCATGTTAAAAAAAAAAAATTTGCGTATACGTATATTGTACAACATATTCTAAAAAAACTTTAATATAATATTTACTCTCAGTCCGTGAATATAATTTTGAGTCAACATCATTAAAGAAATTTACTTCTTAATTGAAATAGGAACTCACATTTCAAATTTTGTTGTATTGCAAAATATGACTAGGAATGTACCTTGAACTTTCTGTTCTTAAGATAGCGGCAAAGATTTTACCAAAGCGACGAAGTTCGCGTCTTTGTTTTGTTACTCTTCCTCCCTCCCGAGAGAAATGTCTACGGTGTTATCCGCGTTGGCACAGAGGTTCTTTTGTTTAGTTTGTGGGAGATAACTAGCATGCTTTTATCAATTCCCTCTTGAAAGCACAGCTCATCTGCTGCAGTGTGCGCCTTAAGAACTCGCTAGCAACAAACGCTTTATGGACGTGTGAATTCAACTCCTGCACGTCGAGTTTGTTTTGAAGAAGAATTGTGTCACCATAACACGTGACTTGACAAAATGCTCTCGTAGATTTTTAGGAGATCTTGCTCACTTGAAACTAACCATCCCATATAATTATAGATTAAAAATGAAAGTTTTATATATATGACCCACAATAAATCTCTTAAATAATCCATAACAAAATTATTTAATCATTTTAAAATTATTTGGTTTGTTAATTATATATATTTCACTTTGCTATTACCTACTTTGTAGGGGTTATTAGGTACATACAAAACTATTTTTGATCAATGTGGTAGAACAGCATAACATCTTTACTCGGACATTCTATAATCTGGAACGTTATATAATACGGCATATTTGTCAATGACTATAAATCGTGATTTTTATTAAATTTCGTTCCACATCTTTGATATTTTCTGTGAAATATGTCCGTTATCTTAATTGTTAAAAGTGATTAAATTTGCAATAGCAACATAGATACTAAATGAATGTTAGATTTTTATTTACAGTATCCTACCGCATAAAAAGGGTCAATGTCATTAAGCTTCTTGTTTTAAAGTAAATGATAATCATGATACAGAAATTAGGAAAAATATTTGTATCTCTCTTATATGAATCATTGAACCTTGTTTTCAGGAAATGAACTTTATGTAGTCTGGAAAAATTACTCATGCAACACGTTCCCATCATGCCTAGTTGGATGTTCTACTGTGTACACTGACTCTAATGACCTTAATCGTTGGCGAGCCCTAAAGCCTCAATTTAAAAAACTCTATTGTGTACACGTGATCTGTGGCCGAAGCACTGATTAAACCTCAAATGCAATGAAATATTTTTATTCATTTTACAGGAGATTACAATTTGAAGAACTGTTACTCATATATGATGTGTACACATTGTAGGTGTAAAAACTATGAAAATACGGTGCTTTAGTATTTTGTTTAATTTAATGCAAGTACGTTTTCTGAATAAACGTTTTTTCGAAGAGCGTTAAAATTCTTGCTCCTTTGGAAAGCAGTAAATCTTCTGCATTTTATCCTCCATCTCTTTACATTAATGTACAACGAAAATACATTAGAATACAATAAAATCATATTTCTTGCAAATATAATTGAAACAATCTTCAATGAAAGAGATGAGCAAACTTTCTCTTCATTCTACATCGAGCCGCCATCGAACGTATATAATTTTCATTTTATACATTATTATATATTTAATATTTGAACGTATTTTTTTAGAGCTCCACAGGCACAAAAAGTGATGGATAGCGTAATAGTGTATTTTTTTTTACAAACGAAAGTGAGAATGACTTGTATATTCTTTCTTGGGCTTCAATTTCGAGACGCATTAGTTCAATTAAGAGAATGTTTAGCTGCATGATGCAATATGAGCTGCTTATGAAATACCTCCTTTAATGTTCTCTCTTTGTTGTTGCTTTTTTATCTTTATAATTTACGCTGACGAAACAACCTCTCCAAAAATTAGGACTCATAAAGCAGACATATCTTTTTACAAAAGAATAGCTCGGAGCTCAAGTAGTTCATTATTTCAAATTCTACACTTACGAGTATTTTCTAATCCCAGTAATTATCTAAGTAGTCTGTTAAAGAAATCATTGAAGAACAAAAATGACTTTCAAACATTTTAAAAGCGTATCGATTGTCATTTCTTTAATACTATTGATTTTATTTCCTTTTGGGAGAACTTATAAAACATTCGTAATAGTTATGAAAATTATTACTTTTTATATGCGTATTTCGTCATAATATTGTTAATTTATTGATGTAATACTTAACCACAAAATTTTCTGCTGCCATCATGCATGAGTATAAGGACAATAACAGAATTGGCTCGCACAACAAAATAACAGAATTAATTGTGTTTTCTTAATATACATTTGGTGGTATTCTGTCGATATTTTTATTCTTATCTGAGAAGTGTGCAGACATTTTCAATCCACCTCTGCAGTAGGACCCTTGATCGGAATTGCTCTGATGGACCCTTTTCTTGCTTTCGGAGAGTGAATTAGTTTATTGTCCTTCTCGTAGTCGTATGCTGTTTGTAACAACAGTTTTGACAATAAATTTATTAGTATTAAATTTTATGATGTGGGAGAAAATTTACAATAAACGGGTTTCTGAAGAACGTGTTTCCAATGTTTGAGATAACAAGATGTGTGACAACCGCTGCTCTGCAAAGAGAGAAAACGATTCTCATTAATAGAGTTATAAAGCACGGCCCGTTTGAGGCGGGAAATCTCTCCTCCAGTGGCTGCCATCTGGAGTGAATGTTCTGAAGGCAGCGCTCCACGTGGCATGTTACCTCCATAAGTGGATTGCCCACCGCAGAGGCAACGCAGGAGTTACCTGTTAATTGCTTAATGCACGCGAGAGAAGTGGACAGTTACGGTGCCCTACACAACTGTAAAGTGGGGGTATAAAGCGCACATGGGCTGAAAGATTGCGGACAGCTCAGACGTCATCATCAGATATTATATAAAAGAGAAATCAAATTTTGAACGGAAGTAAATGAAAAACCTTCAGCGCCTGGATATTAACGATGAAGCACATTAAAATGTGCATTAAAAATAATACATGAAAAAGAATAGGTTATCAATCGCTGATTTATTCCCCCAAAATTTTTTCTGAACATATCAGTCAAAGTTTCATTTATTTCGAGTTTTCACCCCTCAAATGGATAGCCCTTTTGAAGACATTAAAACAAATTGTGATACCGAGTCATGATAATGATAAAATTTTGCTGGTACACACATAACCTCAATTTATGTGTCCTGCGTCAATCAAGTTACTCTTAGGACACACACATAGAGTTAATCCTTTCATTTTACGGTCGGTCAACAGAAAACAGTTTCGTGCAATATGCCAATGACTTCTTTGTGTTACTCTATTTTTTATTATCTGTTAACGTTTTAATTACTAGAAGACATTAGTGTCACGTTATTTTCAATATTTCCGCTATTTTATATATATGAAATTGAATTGTACTTCCATGAATTGAGAATGGTTGGTGAGAGTTCCGAAATCATAACTTTAAAACATTCGTTAATATTTTGTATCATGTAATTTAGCGTTGGAGGAGACAGACAAATAAGAAATAGATTTCTCATAATAAACTCTGTGACTGTTCATAATATTGAGAGGAGTAGTTGTTTCTCCTACATAAAAAACTTTTACTGATAGTGCAACGTAGTAAGAAAAATCGAATTTCTAGAACTTGTATTTTAATTTCAAATTTCCTTCCTACTGTTCTTTCCATTCTTCTAACGGTTGATGACCGTAATCCGAATAGTCTGGACCCGTAATCCGAGAGATCATTTTCTAGGTGACTGGACGTCGAAATTATTCCGTCAAATTTGTGAGTGATTCTTATGTTTTTTCTATTTCTCATTAACTTTAAACCTTTTATATTTGTAAATGACAGTAGTATCGCTTTATTTTCAATATAGTAGCATACACACATCATTGATACAGCGCAGCGGGAAGCTTTGTAAATATTTCATCACGTCACCATTTTCATTTGTTCCAGCAAATAATTACATTGCATCCAACCGCATCACGTTGTTATTTCTCGTTTAAATTATTAATAGGGAATTGAGATGAATGGCCATGGGTAAATATTCGGTGGATAGAGCAAGAAGAATTTGGAACGAGAATATAGAGAAAAGAATTCATCCCACATTCCAATTTCTCATTACATGGACACAAAAGGGAAATCAATCTCTATTGGAATTAACGAAGTAATCATCTTTTGCTTGGTATAATGTGTTAACTGGATACATTCAAGGCAGGAAGGAAAGAAAGAAAAGAAAGAAGTCGGGAAAAAGAGTTATATTCGCAGACGCCGCCTAAACGGTTAGAGATAGGTGACAACTATGAATGGCAATATTGTTTACCATAAAGAGTTCTACAAAAACGTCTACAACAGCACATATCTATCTACAAAAGTTTACCTACACTAGCGAATTTTTTTTATTAAAAATAGGAGTGTTAAAATGCTTCAATTTAAGAGATTAATTTAAGAAGGAAAAAAATCAATCATCATAAAATTTAATAGATTTCTGTTATGTCCATTAACAAAAATTAAAAGCATCTTTAAAATCATAGAAATCTCTTAGATTACGGTAAACCTCACCGTAATTATTAGTGTGGTGTATGGAAACAAAATTACACGTTTGGAACAAACTTGATTTACGTTTATGATTTTTATGCTTTAATTCTGTAAAATAATATTAAGGGAGGAAATACACAAATGCCATAACCTTTCTTTTAATTGCAATATTATTCATGCTCAATTTCTTTTGCTTTTTAACTTGTTTTTTTAAATAAAAAAACATTTTTAATAAAACTAAATATATTAACAAGGTGTCTCTCTCTCCCTTATACTAATACTATACCTTATATACATCGGATGATAGGAGGTGGGGGGTAGGGCTATTGTTAGTTGGTGGGC
>NNCF01129868.1:25192-41257 GCA_002313205.1 Laupala kohalensis | reverse complement strand
AAATTTATTACTTATTATTATAAGATATATAAAATTCGTTTAATATTTCTCTCTAAGTTGGATATCGGTGAGGCAATACTAGTATTTATTTTGAGAATAAATGACATAGTGTCGTCTACTAGTACAATATTTATTAAAAGGAAAGTACTTTCGCCTTCTGGCTTCTTCAATCTAAAATAAAATACAGAGAATACAAACAATGTGTTAAGAATGCAAAGTACGATAGTTAATTGTTAAGATTATGAAAATTCTTTGATTTGAAAATAATTAAGAATATAATAAAGTGTTTAAAAATATATTGAAAATAGAGCAACAAAATTGAAGAAGAATGAATCTATGAATAGAGATAAAATCTAAAAATCAAATGAAAATATAATTAAGTAAGATATAAGTACCTGACAATGCCTAATATCAAACGGCAAATATGTCGAAGGGTTCGACTGGACGCTATTTAAGAAGTGCAGGTAAGTAGGGGTGGGGGAAGGGGTTCAGTTAGAGCACTGACCGGGTAAGTTCTACGAGTAATTGGCTATTCCAGGAGAAGGGACAAAAGAGGAGAAAGGTTGCATATATGTACATTGCAGAGAGGGATATTCTGTTTTAATAATTTATGTATGTGGAAATTTTCTAAGATAAATCTGTTTCTGAAAGTGTTGTCTATTTCAAGGATATAGACGTTTTGATTAATGTTGAAGGAATGGATAAGGCGTAGGTGGTAGCAAAATGTATTGGCTAAAGTACTTTCTTTTGAATAAGTATTGTACTAGTAGGCAACACCACAGCTGTCATTTTTTCTCAAAAATTTATCTCTACACCCTGTTCATATGCTATGTTACCAGGGTTTCTCCTCATGAATCTACTTACGAGCGCTCTGTATGTCTTCCTCGTTCGTAGGTTGTTCCTCTCGTTAAAGTTTCTGCCTTTGCGTAAAGGGCTTCATCCCTTTCGCCGACGCCATAGGGCGTTTTCCATCCCTAGAGCCGGGGAGGTGGGTTGCTTCTACTATTTTGATAATTAACTGCGTCACGCGTTGTTTTAATATCAGTAACATCATCCATAAAGTGGATAAATCTATCTTCGTTATTGATCCACTTTCCTGTATTTCTCTCCTTCGTTATAGCTTTTTTATTGGGGTTTTGGGACTCGTCAACATCAAGGTCATTAGAGCCCTTGCAGGATCGTTAGAGTTAGTCCATGTTTTTTCATCCACTTTATAATGTTTCCACGCCCCTTACCATAACGTGTGCAAACAAAAATAAAATTATCGTCGTCATTTCGTCACCATTCCCAGAAGAACAATCTGCATAAGTATTTATTTACTAGAAATTATAACTAGAAGGTAACTAATTTTGTTATTATGTTAGTAGTGGTGCATCTTATGATTTTGCCTAAGGGGGGGCAGATGTGTTAAATCGGAGAGTAAATTAATTCATTGTCTTTTACCGGGTTGGTTACTGCTTTTTTATAGTAAGATTTTCTTTTTCATATCCATAGTTCGCTTTTCATCGTGAGCAATAGACATATGTAAAAGTTAATCTTCGTCATGTTGAATACATCGCTTAGTTTGATATATTTAAGGTATTATATCCGTCAGAGCGACTAGACTTACGTACGCCCGAAAAATGTTTCAAATGACCGTTTGAACCATTCCCTATCCAAAGGCAAAGAATTTTACCGTGCAAAAGTATTTGAATTATTTGACATTAAATTAATAATGGGCATATGTGGAGAAACCTTCTGGAGCTTTTGATATCCTGACACAATTGTCGGCTTCACATAGCGAAAAAAAAACCAACAAAAAAGTAGTGAATAGAAATAGGAATCATATTTTTATACCTTACGTGGCCTTTAAGAGAATAAATCAACAAAAACTGCGTAAAATACCATTCAATGAGCAGTCTCACGTTGACGGAAGATAATATGATTCTCGAGAAAGAAGGAGTCAAACGAAAATATTAATTTATTATCAAATGTAAAATTCACAAAATAATTGTCCTTTTCCAAGTCTAAAGAAAAGTACTGCGAAAATAGTACTCCTTCGATTAATATTGGTGAAAGTGCCGTGAATAGTTGACAACTTGACTTCAGTCAACGTGGATGTAATACTTCAAACATTTTCATGCCACACTCCATAACAATGTGAGGTTGTGAGTCTTTATGAATTCTTGGTTCATTCATTCAAAGCAACTTGAAGGGTGTTCGCGGGAGCTCGTTTTCCACCAAAGGCGAGAGTGTGGGCGTTGGTAAGACAGGCTCCGCTGATTAACTCATCAGCGCTGAGAAACCAGGGCGCTCTTAGCTTTGGTCTTGCGACATCTCGGTGACGGTGCGAGGAAATTTAGGAAATAACATTTCATGGTTTCTTAAACTTATTGTCAAAAATATTGTAAATTATCATAGTTTTTATTCAAATCATTAATGAACCACATTCGCGATTCATTGTCAATAATTATAGACAATTTATAACTTAGTTAACAAGTATACTTCACGTGATTCGTATTTTGATGTATCTTCGAAATTCGTGGAAGTAAAATGTGATCTTCGGTAATTTCATGTAATATTTTCAATATATAAGTTACTAATTTGCGATAATTTATAAAATATTATACTAGCTGATTACTAGGCGTTGCACTTTCACTACCAACAAGAAATTCTTTCTAATTGCTTACTTGACTGTCATTTTTTAGTGTATATATTTTTCGACTTAATTGGGTCTTCTTTACAAAATTGTTCGCTAACTCAAATACAACATAATCTATGACTTATTAATAGTTACACAATACAAATATCGATACAAAAACTGCTTTACGTGAAAAATTTAAGAGAAAATAATTCACCCCCACTTTTCAGTGTATTGTAATAATTTACTTCCGAATATACAAAGCTCGGTTAAAAAATACTTTACTCATGAGAAAAAAGTGTCTGGTAAGGAATGATCTACACCTTACATTGATATCATTTTAATTCTAATTTTGTAACAGCTTTTTCCAGTCTAGCTATTACACTCCAACAACACTCACAGCCAGTTAATAATAAAATAATAGAATGGTATAATCTACTCTGTCTCTGAAAGCGAGCGAAAAGATTTTTGCTTATTAAACGATTATGACAGAGCAGGCTATATCATTCTATTTTAAAAATAAAAATAAATTTAGCGTGGAAAAAGTCGTTAAAAACTGCGTACAATCACGTGGAGAATAATAATCTAATGTACTCTCTAGAAGCAAGCAATGGATTATCCCATCAACACCAATAAATTTGTATTCAGAAAACACGAAAACGTTTCCCACAGAGATGTATTACTATCAAACTATAGAATTATTCGGACATTATTGATCATGAATTGCTACTATTAAAATAGTTCAAATTTTGAGATTAATTATTTCAATAGACCGTCGTCATTATTTTAATAATAAAATAATAATTTAATTTTATCAAAATAATATTATTTAATAATAGTACCACTTTTTTTCTACACCTCATCGTAATCTTCTTCTACCCTCATAGTCATCTGTTGTAGCCCCTATTCAGACAATATCACCCAATCAATGGCGCAGAGCTGTGTAACCGCTGTGCCCCCAATTACCCCGGATCAGCGCTTCTCATGTGCGGTAGGCCACCGCCAGAGCGGTCGGGTGCTCGTTGGGCGCCACTCGCAATGAAGCGAAACACAGCCAATTTCACAGGGAATGCAGCGGCCTATTTTGCTGTTCTATCGCTCTGCACACGACCAAGAGGTTTGAGGGTAATGTGAAGTTGTCGAGAGTAATCCACTCAACCTGGGAAAAGGAATGAGGCGGGTAATGATTAAACTCCTTCTCCAACAGAAAGTTAAATTGAAGTTATTTGCTTTACTCAAGAATGCATACTGAGTCGACGAGAACATATGCCAAAATACTATGATTAAATAAATAAATTTATTGTCACGAAAGCAGTTTCAAATTACGTATGACAACGTGGAGGACAACAAACTAATTTACTCTTCGGAAGTAAGCAAGGGACCATCCCATCAATTTCGATCAAGGGTGGATAGAAATTTCAGCACACTCCTAACATAGGAATAAAAAATAGTTAGCTAAGTGTTACGATACGAACAGAATACCAACAAATTTGTATTTGATAAAACAAAAAACAAAAAATAGTTCAACTGTACGAATGAAAAAAATAATTACGAATTAAAAGAAATAGTGAAAATGTTATGATATACTACGACGGGTGATGAATAAAAAAAAAAAAAAATGTGATTCGTGTATTTAGTTTCAAATATACAAACTAAAATGTACAAATGTACAAATAAATGTTTTGTACAATTATTTGTACAAATAATACTAAAATACACAAACAAACTGGAGGCGAACGAAACCAAAATGTGCTCAATTAGTGTCCTTAGAGAAGTACGGTTTAGATACGTCTCTCGAGCATTATGCTTGTCCAGCGTTCCCTCAAATCAAATTATGCCCTTACACTGTCACAGAATCCCTTCCCAATATCTGTGTGAATGATAAAACAATAGATATTTCTAGATATAACAAGTTAACCTAAGAAAAGTCTACACCTGTTCGCGGACGATGCTGTAGAGAGGCGAGTGAGTGTACATTTTCCAGAAGGAGTCTATTCTCCATACAATTGCATATAGAAATTTTTATTTGTGAAAATGTGTAAACAATTTTTCTTAGAAAGTTGGTTTGTGTTCTTCATGAAAACACAAAAACATTGGGAAAAAATAAACGACGATGTGAAAACAGAACACATTAATTACTTGTGAAATTAAAAAAAAAAAAGAAAAACAGATTTGAACGTGAAAAAAAGGAGAAATTTGAATGAATCAAGTTTACGCATAGTTATGTCTCGTCTGGTTATTCAAATAGATTTCATTTTTATTTACCTTTATTTGTACAAAAAACGCAAATATTTGTTGATTCTTATGACAATAAATATTATTCACAAAACAGAATTTGTTGTTAGTTAAACCTCTTTCAATTAGTTCTGACAATGATAGGATGAGCTGAATCATCGTCCGTGTAATGATGCAGCATGCATGTGCATGAGATGGACACAGTAGGATTTCATGACTAAGGACGAAATAATTGACATGAAATGGTGGCGTTATTGAAACCTCCGTTCCAACTCTGAACCACTCCCACGCGCAATTGCCAGCAAATGAACGGCAGAACAAAGACGCGTTTAATGACAAGAGAGTCGCTCATTTGCGTGATATTGGAAAAGCCTGTTTTGGAGGATTGAGAAATAACTATTCTGTGTATCAAACACGAAAATCCTTCCATTTTGGACAGAATAATTTATTTCAATAATTCGCGGTCGTTTCGGTAACGTTTTGAAAGGAAAAAAAAATTTTTTTTACTCTAATTATAAAATGTTATAATCCTCGGAACGAACACGTAACTCTAAGATGGAAACACTAATTTTTTTACGAGAAGAAAAAGCAAAATAACTACATTCTGTTAAATAAATTATAAAAAATTATAAGACGAATTATGAACATTGATATTTTTTAAAGATATAGAAATTACAAAAAATTAAAAATAACATTAAATTAAACAATCCCTTAGCGTATATCAATAAATACTTTTTTTTAGTTTTGAATAGATTTTAATTTTAGTGGATCAGTTAATTTTATTCTGTAATGGTGCTGTATTATTAGTGGTAAGTTACTATAGCTCCTAATTTGCATTCACCTTGAATTAGGTATTAACGTAGTATAGAAAAAATGTCTGGCCAAAATGCAAGATTTTAGTGTTTGTATTTAAAAATGGATGCTTACATTCCTTTCATGTAGTATATTGTTGTCTAAAAATTAAGCAAAAATAAGATAAAAAGTCAGCAACGAGTTATAATACTAATAGAATGTCAATATGTTTGTAATTTAACACAAAAATTTAATTTTACATGTACAAATTATTATCGAACTATAGATTATTCTGAGAAGAGTGTTTAAAAATAATAAAAATGGAAATAACACTAAATTCACGATTTATTGTTACAATACACGCGCCCCTGGACAAAAGCCTAGAGAATCTGTATAAAAAACCCTCTAAACCTTCGAAGGAAAACCGGAGCAAAACCCGGACCAGGATGGGGCTACATAGTTAATGCACACAACCGTGCCAAATTAAATTAATACGAATCATAAGACACAACAATCATGCAAGAAAATAGTTTCTGAAATTGTTATAAGTTATTTTAGAAGTACTACAGCAATGGCATGATAAAGTACAAGACGGATTTAACTTTTAGTATAACACAATAAATTCTTTTACATTGTAGAAGCACTGGTCCAGGAGGTAGTTTTTCACCGCTGATTTGAACAGATTCAATTTCATAATATCTTTTATAGTTTTGGGCAGGTAATTACAGAACGATTCCCGAATGATATGGTCCTTTTTGGCAAAGAGTGGTTGACACTCTAGGGCGATTAATATTGCAAGTATCGTGTTCGTGAACAAGACTGTTTCGTATGAAGCAAGGGTGGCACTTCAGTAATTCATTCTTAACAAACACGACCGATTCATAAATATAAATACAGGGAAGTATTAAGATATTTAATTCCTTGAATAAAGGTTTACAAGAGTTCGGGGGTGAAATTTTAAAATTATCTGAATTATCATCTTCAGAATTCTGAAAGTTTGAATACTCTGACCGGAACTGCCCCAGAAGGTAATGCCGTAACGTAAATGAGAGTAAATGTTTGCAAAATATACGCAACGGGAAATACGTGGACTAACTACGTTAACTAAGATTCGGAATGCGTAACACAATTTTCTTAATTGAGAATTAAGATTGTCAACATGACAATTCCATTCGAGGTTGTCTTGAATACGGAGACCTATGAAGTTTGTATTCGTAACAGTTTTTATTTGTGTTCCGTTTAAAGAAAGACAAACCTGGGGTAAAATTTTGTGATATTATTGTGAAATGACATTGAGCGATGAAATGACAAAACGTTTTGAGCGTTTTCATGTTTACATAGTAAATTAGTGTCATCAGCAGAAAGAACCATTTTGCAATCTGATGTGGATGATATGTCGTTCACGTACAATGAAAAGAGTTTAGGGTCGACAATTGAACCTTGGGGTACTCCTTGACTTTGTTTCTGAAAGACAAAACTGAAGAATTTTATTTCTAGTATAGGATATTTCTATCTGTTGATATCTATTTTATAAAAAAGAAATTAGCCATTGACGAGGAAGTTAACGAATGCCGAAAGAATGCAATTTATAAAACAGAATTTCGTGATCGATGAAATCGAATGCTTTGAATAAATCAAGAAAGGATTCTTCCCACGGTCAAGAGATGTGGTAACATCGTTTACGAAAGAAAATATGGCACTTGTAGCGGAAATGGATTTCCTAAAACCGTGTTGATCGTCAGAGAGATTGTTATTTTTTGATAAAAAATCTCGAAGACGCTTATAGAACAATTTTTCTAGGATTTTGGAGAAAGTGGGCAGTAGAGATATAGATTGGTGGGTAATTTCCAATATTAAGTTTGTTTCCTTTCTTGTGTAAAGGTTTCACTTTAGCTCTCTTAAATATGTTAGGAAACACTCCTTCGGATAAAGAACTATTAAAAATATTTGTGAGTGAATTTAATATAGCCTTGGACGAAAATTTAACAATAAACTCTGGTATAACATTTATGTCTGTTGAAAATTTGTTTTTTAACTCTTTTGAAAACTTGTAAAGGATTTTAAGTTGTTTTAGTTTATCTTTTATAGTCAATACTTGAGCAAGGTGATCGCTGTGTACGGTGATAAACACTTCAGAGAAATACGAGATTCCATTGTTGACGATAATTTGATCTAGCAATGTTTGAGATGAGCCGGATAGGCGAGTGGGGTCGTTTATCGTAGTAATAAGGTTGAAGGAGTCGATAAGATTGATTTTCGTGTACCAGAATTTCAATGTACGTCAATTTGTTTGAAGG
This sequence comes from Laupala kohalensis, assembly GCA_002313205.1. Taxonomy (NCBI): domain Eukaryota; kingdom Metazoa; phylum Arthropoda; class Insecta; order Orthoptera; family Trigonidiidae; genus Laupala; species Laupala kohalensis. Next base: position 33,313 of record NNCF01129868.1, on the reverse strand, counting down.
GGATTGGAAATTAAGATGAAATATAATTATTTTATTTTTGCAAAGTGTTTGTGATTCACGAGCAATGGAATCGACGTTAGATTGTGGAGAGGAATTTGAATGAAAGAAGAAATTAAAGAAATCGGTGTCTGAGAACTAGCGAGGAAGCAATCCACGCAAAACCGAGGACATCTGACGACCGTGCTAATCAGCTTATATGAGCACGTTTGATTTATGCGTGGAAGTGTTGGCTTCATCTCTGGGTAGCACTACTTTACGTGGTTTTGGGCGGCTGTGCTTACCAGTGTGTGGTTTGTGAACAGGTTTGGATACTGGACGGGAGGGGATGAAACGAGAAGGTATGGGAGGAAACTGAGACATGTCATCTATCACTCTAAACCTATTCTGAATGAAGAGTTGGGGTGGTACATGTGTCGTTGGTCTAACCGGGTGGTAGCAGTTGGNCTGAATGAAGAGTTGGGGTGGTACATGTGTCGTTGGTCTAACCGGGTGGTAGCAGTTGGAAGGACGGCGAGAATTCCTGACTGTTGTCCAACCGCCGGTCGTTTTCTTATTGATCTCTTCCAGCGCACTGATTCGTGTGTCAATATAATGTACCAAGTCATTGTACGCCTTCTTATCAGCTTTGAATGAGGTGAGAAATGCGATAGTGTCCATTGTTGTGAGCTAGTTAGCAACTTACAACAAAAGCGAACGAGAATACACAAAAACTGACAACTAACACAGAATGAAGGATATTAGTATAATAATATATTTATTACTACGGAAGTTACATACGAGATATTAAATACACAAACAAACCGACGACAAAAATGATTGAAATAATTATTTGGGACGAACAGTTGACGTTAAGTAATTCGACTATTACTACTCTATATTAAGTTAAAATGTAAATAAATACGAAAAAAATAAGAAAAACAAATTGTAAAATGATGTAATAACTCTTTGAAATTATGACGTCGAAAACGTTAGGCCAGGGTTTCTTTGAAAGTTTAATTATTATGTGATATAATGTGCACGAGAAAATCTAAATGCACCCTAATGTTTTACTCCTGATGGACCAAGAAACTAAATTATTGATTCCGTTTGTACTTACGTAAACTTTATCACGGCTTTGAGAAGCACTTTAATGAAAACAATACGACGTATGTTAGGTCTGTTAGACTTTATAAACATTAGGAAAAGTTTTTAATGTTTTTTCCACTCACAAAACAAACAAATTTTACACTACAATTAAGGTAGGAACTAAATACAACAACTCAATCACAAAAACTCGAGAAAAATAAAATAAGAAGATTAAACTGAAAAATACAGAGAGCTCATTCACAGCCGTAGCAAACGACAGGAGCAGGTTCATGCAGTCTTTTTCTTAGACCATAAATGGTATAATTACAGCTACCAAGTTTTAGGGTGTTAAAAAATCTTAAGAGAGAAAACATTCTTACCACTTCCTCCTTTTTTGATGTCCAATAGGTTTTCTATTGTTCTTTTATGTGAAAGTTTGCGATAAGGGATTGTGTGAGATGACTGAAAAGGATGATGTGTAGGGATTAAAGCTAACGTTTTGGAAGTATTTTCGGTTCTCTGACAATGCGTGGAACTGTACTTGATAATTTCTTTTCGATATGAGTAAAAATATTTTCATTCATTGATAAGATATTTTCTGTAGAAGTAACCTGTTCTTTCATACGTTGAGGACATAGATCATCTGAAATAATAACCAACACAAAAAAATCTGTTCATAACCCTCTTATTAAAATCATCCACTTGTAGTAATGAATGTAATGGGAAATCATCATGGTAAAAAACGTCATAAACTAGCTAAATTAATTAAACATTAGTCTGGTGTATAAGTCTGAAGCCTTTTTCGCGTTTATCAAATATACTTTTGTATATGTGAGTCATAAACCCAGTCTACCAACCCTGGACTAGTTCTCCTCTTCCATGCCTGTGGAAATATGGTGATAACCTTATGAAATAGTGGGCACTTTTTGATCGAAAATCGATTTTTCACGGGAACCTCGGATTATTCGGTTAAACGGAAAACCGGCCAGGGTCTCGGTCTCGAACAGAGTTGTGAAGCGGGGTTCTATTGTATTGCGGTTTGTAAGATTACCCAAGTCTGGTCGGGTGTTATAGTGTAGTAGAGAACAAATATCACCTGACTGTGCAGAAACCTCCATTAATAAATATAAAAAAAACGCGTTTTTGACTACTAAATTATTGATTTAGAAGTAATTTATTATAAAAAATAATTTCTTATGAGAGACAATGTTTAAATGAACGGTAAGGTGTGTTAGAAGTGTTGAAATCGATATAAGCCTATATTATTGCATTGATGTATACAAATTTTAGACGTTTAAATACTTAAATTGTCTGTCGTCAGAACCGCCATCTTAAGGAAGCACTAGAGTAGGAAGAATCAAAACACTAAAATATCAAATAAACTTTATTGTTAAAAATGCAATTGCAAACTGCGAATGACTACGTGGACGTGGGGATAATAAAGTAAACTACTCTTCGGAAACAAGCAAGGGACCATCCCATCAATTCCGATCAAGGGCCCATGGGCAGTGGCGGATTTAATATTTACAAAAGAAATTGTTTAACAAATACCTACTGTTATCCATTTATTATTAAAATTAAATTGTAGATATTTGTGCAGTAAAAATTCGAGATTAATAAAATAGAAGTATTAATGACATTACCGCCCAAGAAAAATCCGCCAATACCCGGAGGAAAACCGGAGAAAAACCCGGGCCAGGATGGGGCTACAGAGATAATGTACACAACTGGGTCAAGGTTGCGTACAGTTAGAAATAAACTATTAATAAACAAAACGGAGCAAAATCAACATGCTAGGAAAAAGGAATTTAATCAATATCTGGAGTACAGTAACAATGGCGTAATAAAGTATACGAGATATTAACATCACATCATTCGAAGTCATGTGGAAAACAATATTTATTAGGAAATTGAAATTCTCATTAACTTCATTTATTAAAATCTGTAAATTCTTTCACATTATAGAAACAATAGCACATAAAAAAGCTTTTAACAGCGGATTTAAAGAGATTAAATTTATTTATATATTTTAGATTTTGGGGAAGGGAATTATTCAAAACTATTCCTGAATGATAAGCGCTTCTTTATCAAAGAGTTATTGACACGCCAGGATGATGAATATTAGCCTTATTACGAGTGTTGTGTTCGTGAACTACACTATTTCTTCTAAAGCAGGGGTGGGATTTAATAGTTCTGTCTTAACAAACACGACTACTTCATAAATGTATATGCAAGGGAGAGGGAGAATATTTAATTCACTAAATAAAGGTACATGATTTTCGGGGGGTGAGATTGACGTATAATCAGCCACCAGAAAATGAACCACACGTCTCTGCTCTTCTTTGCTTGACTCCAATTCCACAGCTAGACGAACACTCTAGACCAGTCCGCGCACCAATAAGGACATAACCCAACAACTGCGTGCACCTGTGAGTTGTCACTATGCAGTAATCCTACCACAGCGATGGGTGTGCGGACTGTGTGTCATGGCGGGTGCTCGGTTTTTATTTGACTGCTCCTCATAGGTAAACAAATGTGTAAGTGAAGCAGGTAGAAATTATTTCAGTGCGTCTATTCCAAATTTTTAAGCGATATACCGCTAATGCGGTTCTAATATATACTAATTACACGTTGCATACTGAATATTTAATAAAAATTGTTGGACCAGTTTCTTAAAAAAATTCAAAAATGTACCTTCATGTGAAGCGCCCCTTGCGTTCAAATAAAAAGAAAATTGAAAGCACGTGCATATGTCAGAAGTAAATTCTAACGTAAATACGAAAAATGAAAAAAAATTCCATTCTATAATACTTTCTATATATACGTATGTGAGAAAGTAATAAAGAAAAATAAACTACGGTTTTTGGTCGGACTCGGACGTTCTTTTAAAAACTATTTTTTTGTAATCAGGAACCACCGAAACGGATATTTTTGACAAAATTACGTGATCGATTTTTTTGTTCTTTATACGACAAAACAAATGAACTATAACATTTTCGTAGGGCTAGAAGCAAATAACTCAACTTCTTAGTGTCTTTTATTAGAGATTAGAAAGTAAAATAAATATTCAGAATATTAATTTACTCTACCTCTGCTTCATCCATGTTAAACAGTATTCAAGGTTCTTGAAATAATCAACAAATGCGTGAATGTAGTAGATGGAAATTAATTCACTGCGTCTATACCAAACTTTCAAGCGAAATACCGTTAATGCGGATGTTAATTACACTCTGCATACAGAAAATATAAGCAAAATCGTTGAACCAGTTTTTGAAAAATATTCAAATATATATTTTCACCCTCATGTGAAGTGCACTTTGTGTTCATATAAATGAAAATTGAAAGCACGTGCATATATCAGAAGTAAATTCTAACGTAAATACGAAAAATGAAAATAAATTCCATTCGGTGAGGAGTGCTGCGCACATACGGACGGACCGGACGTTACGTCGAGCTATAAAACACTTTTTCGGAATCAGGGGACTCCAAAACGGATATTTTCGCAAAAATCTCGAATTTTATCACGATTACAATACTTTCTATATACTATGTATATGAGAAAGTAAAATCGATACGAGCCTAAATTTTTGCATTCATTATTCAAATTTTTCAATTGTCTGTGGTCACAAATTCCATCTTAAGCAATCCCGAGAAGTTTCCCGCGATGACCCTCACTCTTCTGTGGCGCTCCATGTACGCAAGCGTTGGATGAAACGCATCTCTTATCTTCGCAGGCGAAGGTCGTTGAGGTCATTCGCATTATCACTGCCTTCATTGCACAGCCGCGCTCCTGATACCAACACATCACATGCAGTTCACTCACGGTCACTCACAATTGCAAAAGCCACTCTTCTCTGTTCTATATTCCAATACGCATTCAACTTCCTAATGAATAAAGTGATGGACCAAGAAAGTTAATGGTGTACTCAACCTGGGGACCATTTCACAAAAGTATAAGTACATTTTCAGAAGTTTATGAAAACGTTCATTTACGAGTTATAAACTATACTATCCGAATAATCTATAGTTTGATAACAATACGTACTTGCGAAATAACCTTTTTGTATTTTTTAAAATACAAATTTTTTTAGTAGTGTAAATATTATAACACAAACTATTTTTATTGTTAGGAGTGTGTTGAAATGTTAAATCAGTCTCTACCTTAGGTGGCTCTAATGACCTCAATGTTGACGAGCCCTAAAGCCAAAAAAAATAAAAAAAATATCTGCCTTAGGACTCTTGATCATAATTGATGGAATGCTTCCAGAGAGTAAATTAGTTTATTGTCCTCCACGTGGTCATACGCTTTCGTAACTCCTATTTTTGAAAATAAAGTTTATTTATTTCATCTTTCCAATTCGTATTCAACTTCCAAACTCGTTCCATCACCTAATTCATTCGGATTTACTTATTAATCCATTGTGTTAAAGTAACATATAATAATTACAGATTTCATTTAATCACAATACCAACCTAAACCAACATATCGTACACGCTTCTTGTATTAATAAAGCTTACATCCTTAGGATGCAATCCTGGTTTGATTGATACGCAAATTTGCACAAGAATCAACAGTGGAGAGTGTCTGATCGTCCTAACAGTCGTCTCTCCCATTCCATAAATAGCTTTGTCGCAATTCGCATCAACGACCATCCCAATTGAGCAATACACTGATAATCACAATTTCACCAAATAAAAACTTATTTTTAATAACAGGAAACATTCACAAAACAAAGAGCAAAAAATGAACAATAAAACGTACAAACTATTGAAGTAAGTTCAGGGCTCCTACAACTAATCCTAGAAACAAGACACTCAACACGAAAAAACACTGACATATAGTTAAGAGAATATTTGCTACACCCAATAAAAAAACAGATCCACATTTTCCTGACACTAATTACTCCGTAGTTAGATTTTAAAGACTTTCTTTTTACACTAATTGTTTTAATACTATCAGGTAAAAAATTAGCTGCTAAATAAATTTCTTGAAAATAGTTATCTTAGGTTTCGGTATGATTGTGTTCAACTTACTTCTAAGTGGTGTGTTCCACACGGGAAGGAATACTTGGGGGTCCGTCTCACAAAGGTACAAGTTTGTCAGTAACAAGTAAATTTTCACAAGTGTATAAAATATCAAATTATTAGCGTTTTACAAATGTGCACTTGTAAACTAGTATATAAAAGTTAATTCTTATAATGTCACTAGTGATTTACTTGTAATCCACTAACATTGTTAGGTTACTCACACTTGTAGCTAACAAACTTATAAAATAACCAACCAAGAATTTTTTATCCATCCAGAAACGTAGGTTATCTGTGTAATTTTTATTAGTATGCAGTGGTCAAAGTCTTTCTCAGATTAGATTTTCAGTCGTGTGCAATGGCAATGAAACTTTTAGGGAAAGAGTAAAGCTTGTGTTTCAGTTGTTTCAGAGCACGAATTTAACGAACGCTTTAGAATAACGTCAGTAAAGCTGGAAGATAAAGAGGGTAATGTTACACAAACGTATTCTGAGAAATGTCCACGTATATATTTTACTAAATATTTGGATATAGATATTTGTCATTATGTTTGCTTAGTTGCTGTTATGCAGTTTGGAAAGACATTGTTGATAAGCTTGAAGTACTTCTAACAATACTAAAAAAGACAGTCAATTTCCGTGCTATATTTACGATAAAAATTACTGATAAATATTTTTAAAATACTAAATTTATCATCACTTAACGTAGAATCAAAGGAGAAAGACTTGACAGACCCCGCGTTCTTGTTACTGTCATGAGAAAATATTCCACTTATAGCAAACAAGTACTTGTTACTGACAAGAATAAAGGCGAAACGTCGGCATGGTTCCCGAAAATCTTACCGAATCAAGATTCATCTTATATTGTTACTGACAAGTTAGCGAAATCTTTGTGAAATGATTGTAACTAACTGCTTGGAATGACACGTATTTTTGAGAAACTGAGACAGAATTTTTTTTTGGTTAAAAGAGAATTTTCATCTGCGTGTTACGATGTAGTTTCTTTTTCTCCCAAAACGATTCAAAAGAATTCTAAATAAATATCCATTTACGCCACTAGCGGAAGACAAATCACTTATGATAGTAAGTAAGATGCATCTGGATTTTAATACTATATACCTAATATAAGTACGATTTATTTGGCGTCATTATAATAGAGTGAAACAATTTATTTCATAGTAATAATACCATGTTCAACTTTAACGAGCATAATAAAAAATTCAGCGGTTCAGATAACTTGTTGGTAATATTAAAGTTATTAATTTTAGAACATTTATAACGGTATAGTTATTAAATGCTGAACACGTGTTAATGTTATGAGCCCCGGAACAAATGAGACATTTAATAGAAAATAGATAAATTTATTTAAAAAAAGCAGTACAAACTGCGTATGACCACGTGGAGGACAATAAAACTAATTTAATCTACTGGAGCAAGCAAGGGACCTTCCCATCAATTCCGATCAAGGGCCCTAAGGCAGAGGCGGATTCAAAAATTTCAGCAAAAATTCCTATATGATATAAAAAGTTAGCTACGAGTTATAATACTAATAGAATGTCAATATGTTTGTAATTTAACGCAAAAAATTATTTTATATGTACAAATTGTTATCGATCTATAGATTATTCTGAGTACAGTGTTGATAAATCATAAGAATTGAAATAACACTAGATTCACGATTTATTGTTACAATAAACACGCTCCTAGACAAAACATAGAGAACCTGTATAAGAAATCCGCCTCTACCCAAAGGAAAACCGGAGCAAAACCCGGGCCAGGATGGGGCTACAGAATTAATGTACACAACCGTGCCCAAGTTGAGTACACATAAAACTAAATTACTATGTGTGACACCGTATGTTGCCATATACTGTGACATCCACCGTTGCCATATAAATATTTACTATGACGTAGTCGCTAGTGCACCTACCACGTCACTAGTAAGGGATTCGTTGTTCTCGCTGCCACCAATCCAGTTTCCCGGATAATTAAAAACAGAGTGAATAATTTAACACATTTAATAAAATTAATC
>NNCF01129868.1:5606-20104 GCA_002313205.1 Laupala kohalensis | reverse complement strand
GACGTTAGATTGTGGAGAGTAATTTGAAATTGGTACAGCTTCTAGTTCCGGATCAAACCCGCACACTGCACCTGAACGCGATTGTCACCTTTGAGTACCACATCGTACTCCTGAGCGCAAGTTGTAACTGTGTATGAGGGCGGCAGGAGGAATAGATGAGGACGTGGGAGATGAGGAAGCAGTAGGTGAAAGAACGGGAGAAGAAATGGATGTGGAGGTAGGAGTAGGAGATGGTAATGAGGTAGTAGCAGATGGTGGTGGAGAAGGAGATGAGGTAGGAGCAAGGAGGAAGTGTAGGAGTGGGTAAAGGGGGAGGTGGATGATGTGAGGTTAGATGTGATGCTAGGAGACAACAGAATTGATGTTTCCCAGACTGTCTCATATGCAAACCGTGCTGGGTAAAGTCCTTGGCAGTCAGGTGTGGTTGCAAATAAAAAAAGGTGTTTTTTGTGTCTGCCAGGTGATGTTTGAGGGAGATGTATGGTAGGTTAATTTCGTGGTTTATTTGTGGAACGTTGAAGCGTGGAGGCAAGCTAGAGAGTACCGTGTTAGTGTGCTGAGAGGCCATTTTCAGTTTTTGTAGATGTTCAGACGCGTTGAAATGACCACCCAAGTCAATATCGTTCTGCCCACCTATGATGATTACTGTGTCCCGCTCTGTGAGTTTTTTAGTGTAAGTATTTAGTTCTCGAATAACTTCAGCCAACCGAGCGTATGGCTTACAGAAACCGGAGACTGAGAACTGGCTAAGAAGCAATCCACGCAAAACGGAAGACATCTGACGACCGTGCAAATCAGCTAATATATGCTTGTTTGATTTCTTTGTGGAAGTATTCGTTTCATCTGGGCAGCACTACTATACGTGGTTTTGGTCGGTTGTGCATACCAGTGTGTGGTTTTGAACAGGTTTGGATACTGGACGGGGGGGATGAAACGAGTAGGTAAGGGAGGAAACTGAGACATGTCATCTATCACTCTAAACCTATTCTGAATGAAGAGTTGGGGTGGTACATGTGTCGTTGGTCTAACCGGGTGATAGCAGTTGGAAGGACGGCAGAGGAAGAAGTTGGGACGTGAAGAGGAAGTTTACTGCTTGTTAGTTTTATTCACAGACAACATGTCGAAAGCTTTATGCTGCCTTTCCAAGAATTTAATGAGTTGATTTAAAATAGGAAGTTCTGAATCTAACGCCTTTTCCTATTCTGCATTAATAGTGAAGTCGTAATTTTTCTGACATGAGATACTATAATAACCATTCATCAACGGGAACTTTTAAATTTAAATTGTTAAGTACTTGCTGATGACTGATATAATGATTTAAGTTCGTTCTGAAAGAAATCGGATAGCCGCATGTAAATGTAGGAGTTGTGAATAAGGCGGTGAAGTGCGTAGAAATGAGACGCCTCTTATCTTGATACCTGTTCGTTAATAGCTCCCAAGCGGCTTCGAATCTTTCGCCGGAGATAACATTATTCTGAATAAGATCACGCGCTTCACCTTCTAATACTGAATTTAAGTAATGTGATTTAACTCTTTTGCCGAGGACAATTTCATCAATGACAGATTTGAAGAGATTGCGAAAATTAACCTAGTCAGCAAAGGTTTCATTGAATTTCGGCAATGCTATGTCAGGTAGTTTAATACTGCATTGACACGCTGATTCATTTTTGAGGGGTCGGAGGAGCTGTTGCTGCCCTCGTGGAGTGAGGCAGCGTCATTTTTGAATTGTTCCACGAGTTCTTCCATATTTCCCCCGAGAGAAAAATATTTCATTTCAAATCCTCGCGCATTTCAAAATGTTCGTCAAATCGTTCTAGTTCTGCTTGGGCTCGATCAAATTCCTGAAAGATGGTATTCAGACTAGTTAGACGTGCCGCGCAAGTTTTATATAGAGCAGAATTATTGACGTCAGGATTGTGAGGAAAACATTTCTCGTAAATAGAGAATTTCTTGATTGCAAGGGCTCTGGCTTTAATTAATTGTTTTCGTGTATCCTCTAATGGACAAGGTGGCCGTATGCTGCCGCGAGGAGACATTTTTTTTTAAAGACTGAACAAGTTTAATTAAATGAATGTAAGTGACCGCGTGACTCCTAGTCGCGAAGTATTAAGACAACTCAGTAACAATAAATTATCTTAGCGTAGCGTATTGTCGACAAGAAAGGGAAATATTACACACTCTACAAACTGAGCATAGCACTTATCACTGAAGTTCCAAATACACACACATAAGAACTATGAAAAGAAAAAACACATTAAACAGATCAAAAAATGAGTCAATAATAGATTCATGAGCTGAAACTGATGTTACATTGATTATAGATTTATGATTATGAAACTGTTGTTATTTTGATAATAGTGCTTCTGAGTTATTTTATTAAAATCAAGATACCTGATTACACACAGGTCGAAGATGATTCATAAACGGCAACCGGAAGGACCAAATTTCTGGAGAGTGAGCCGTTCCCCAATATACTCTGGAAACTATGAGAGTGGAAGGTATCTTGATTTTAATAATTAAAAGATTTTAAATTGAAGGACCACGTGGATTACCATGATTTTTAATCAAAACAAACAGTGAATCAATGGTCATACAAATATTGTTTTACAAAGAAAAGACAGAAAAACACGTTCCCTAATAATGGCACCAAATATCTAACCTAAACACACAAGAAATCAATGGGCATACTCGTAGAATATCTAATACTAGAACTTACAGCTAAACACATGGGATTAATTTAAAGATAAAGGATGTATGATTATGCACAACTAGGTTCAGTTAAATGTTATTGATTTCGTCAATGAAGACAGGTTAAATTGATCATGCAAGATTATAATGTTCGTTCGATTTTCACCGGCTAGTGAAAGGTATGTGAGCTCATAGTTACGTTCTTGTATCATTTGACGACACTCAGTTCGCGTCCAGCACTCCAGACCGTTGGAAGATGAAGGAGGCAGCAACGGTGTGTGGATCCATCAATATTATTTTCATGATCACATTGTTTCCATGATCACTATAAAACCATATTCACGACAGTTCCAGATGGTCGCATCATATTTTTGAATGAAATATGTAGTTTTACCTTACGCACAACACACTTCACAAAATGTTCATGATGGACGCACTTATGGCCCGATGTTGACTCGACGAAGTCTGAGGAGAGAGTGATGCTTGAGCTAGTGGCTACGAGGTCTTCCCCTGTTAACTCGAGGGAAAACTCTCCCTCGCAAATACATTATTGTCGTGTGCAAATTAAAGAATTTGATACAAATTAAAGAATTGATTCAATGTTACATTAAAATTAGAAAATTGACATTCAGAATTTATGTGACGATTCTCCATATAATGAATAGGTAATTATGTATATTTTATCATTATGAAATGTCTTGGTGAGAATAGAGCTCTCTAGTGGAAGATTGTTGTACTAAGGTCTTTTAGATCTATTGATTGTATTAGATAATATTATTAACTTCAGGTGGAAATTCACCACCAGGTCTCACAGCTATATATTACCAATGGCTTAACTATTGTCTTATACAATTGTAATTTTGTGTTTCTAGAAAGTATTTTATTGAAGAACAGTTGTTTATGCGCATAGTATACTTTACTACCCATAGCTCTTCCCTTTTATTTCTTAATTGATTGTATTATTGGTGTTAACAATTCTGTTTAAATACTTAAAGAAAGACAGTTTTTCAATTTCTTTGGTTTTTATATTCAGATTCTGTACCTTGTATTCTATCACACTTCATGCATTTTTTTTACCTTCATTGATTATCAAGCCTATCTTTTGAGACTGCGCATAGTATACGATGTCCCGTATAGAGCCTGTTGAGTTCTAGTACCACAAAATGTATTTCATGAAAAAAGAAAGCAACGTTTTATTTTCCCTTATTATACAAACGAGCCTTCAATCCCCATTAAATCATATTTTACGTACTAATTATCTGAATATAATATCCATTATGTGTTAAAAAATAAGTCTCCGAGATATTTTATATAAATTTAAGGATTGGAGTTTAAATATATAACTCCATCTGTTGAAGAAACAATTTTCATTCTAAGTCTTTATACTCATCTAAAATAACAAGGACGCATCGCAAAGGGAAGAAACTACGTCACGAAGTGTAGCTAGTGACATAAGAGAGGTTAGGAGAACGAGGAGGTTGCTAAGAAACGCATTGCATGCGTCTTGCTGTTCAGAGATGAAACACCCGTTCAGGTGACAAATGAAACATGTTGTACGGTAATATCTGTGCAACGCGAGCTGTAATTAACTCATTCCAACAAACGTTCATTACACTAACAACATACAACAAAGAACTTCAAACTTTGCTAGGAAATTACACTGCAATGTTTACGCAATTTATCGTTACCGTCTCACCAGTACTGTGGAGGAAGATTAGTGTTTTTGTCAAAACCGCTATGCAGATAAAAACTCGTGAAGAACTCACTCGTCTGATGTTAAGTTGCAAAGTTATGCATATTAGGTATATTTGATGCTATTCAAGAAAAAGAAATAATTAATTGTCATATTTTGATAAAAAATGAGGAAACTCTAAATTATGAAATGAAGATAAGAATAAAAGTAGTTCGGTACATCTTATAATAACAACAAATTTATTTTAATAAAACAATAGAGTTAATTCACAAGTACCCATTATTATAAACTACAGATTATTCGGAAAATATTGTTTACAATTTAACTATTAAAATAACTTTATATTCGAGATTTATTAATTCCATAGACACCATCTCTAGGAGGAACCTACAGGACCTGTAAAAAAAGTCCATCTTAAACGAAGGAAAACTCATAATTATTGTACAGAACCTTTCGCAGGTTGAGTATAATTGTAGAAGAAAAAAATGAATCGAACCATAAACAAAAGAGAAAAAAATTGAACATAGAAATATGATTAACAACCTGTGCTTGAAGAAAATGTGAAAGATAATGAAGAGTTTGAAAACAGTTCCCCGAGAGTTGACACATTACTAATTTAATGGTATTTTTTACGACCTACTTGAATCCATTTCAGATTACCAAATGTACACATATCTTACCAGTGTTTCCTTCACTTACAAAGGCTCTAATAACCTTGTCACTGACGAGCCCTAAAGCTCCATGAAAAAATCATTCACTTACATATTGTTATTTTGATTTTGCGACATGAAGATTTTATGTTCAATTGTGCCAAAAATCACATTTCTCTTTTACATAGTACTGTAATTTAATTTAATATTGATATGTTCATTTAAAGGTTTTCAATTGAGTTTTTCTAATTAACTTAAAGAAGAAACAATTGTAATTTCTTTGTAGGAAACCACTCTAAGAATTACAAAAAGTAAAATAGANCATCAATTCCGATCAAGGGCCCTAAGGCAGAGGCGGATTCAAAAATTTCAGCAAAAGTTCCTAGATAAGATAAAAAGTTAGCTGCGAGTTATAATACATATATAATGTCAATATGTTTGTAATTTAACGCAAATATGTTTGTAAATTTGCATGTACAAGTTATTATCGAACTATAGATTATTCTGAGTATAGTGTTTAAAAATGATAAGAGTTGAAAAAACACTAAATTCACGATTTATTGTTACAATAAACACGCACCTACACAAAACCTAGAGAAACTTTATAAGAAATCCACCTCTAACCGAAGGAAAGCCGGAGAAAAACCCGGGCCAGGATGGGGTTACAGAATTAATGTACACAACCGTGCCAAAGTTGGGTACACATAAAACTAAATTAATATGAATCATAAGACACAACACAATCATGCAAGAAAATAGTTTTTGAAATTGTTATAAAGTTATTTAAAAAGTACTACAGCAATGGCGTGATAAAGTACAAGACGGATTTAACTTTTATTAAAATCAATAAATTATTTAACATTGTAGAAGCACTGGTGCAGGAGGTAGTTTTTAACAGCGGATTTGAGAAGATTCAATTTCAAAACATCTTTTATGTTTTGGACAGGGAATTATATAGAACGATATGGTATGTATAAATTATGAATAATTATGTTGTTACGTAAGTTAAAACGTGTATCATTACCTGAATATTAAAATTGCGAGAATGTTTTTAGAGTCTATTTTGAGTTCAGAAGGCAGTTATTAACAACATAAATAAATAAATTTATTGTAAAAAAACAATTATAATCTGCATATGACCACGTGGAAGGCAATAAACAAATTTACTCTCCGGAATCAACTAAGGGACCATCACATAAGATGCGATCAAGGACCCTAAAGAACAGGTCGATTGAAAATTTCTGCACACACCTAACACAAAATAAAAATATTTAGTTATGTATCAGTAGTTACGTTTAGTTACTATTGGTTACGTAGTTAGTTATAATATCAACTGAATAATAACTTTTTCGTATTCAATAAATTACAAAAGGTATATTATTCACATGTACGTATTATTATTGAACTATAGATTATTCAGAATATATGTTTTATATATTTCACTATTAAAGTAACTAACTTGGAGATTTAAAATAGGCCTCCGTCCCTATGCAAGAGCTTAGAAAGGTTATATGGAAAATCTACGTGTACCATCTTCAAGAATAGAAAATATCTCCAAGAATGAATGATGAATCAACATCAGCTTTGAATAACAAAGCAGTTATGTATTAATGTATTAATAATTAAATTTTCGGATGTACTTCTTAATCTATCTGACGAGATTGTCCTCGAGTCTAAGTTATCCTCTGAGTCTGTGGTGAATGATTTCTGGGTATCAATTTCTCCTTACCAATCGAGGGTTACGCAGCACTCGTTTCTATTCTGTACTGTGGGTTGCATCGGTTTTTCCGTGACAGGCGCCTTCGCGACCAGCAATATTGTTTGTAACATTAAGTAAGAAATGCTTTTATATTTATGTTCTTCTTATCTGTCAATAATTTTCATCTCGGTGAGTTTTTGAATATTAACAATATTGAAATTAAATGGGATTATTTTACGACTCTTTTTTATGTTTGCTTGAATAGAAAATGTAACTCTCATGTTTCACATTATCAAGCTGTGTGAGTCTGTTATTTAATGAACAATATCAAGAAATTCAATTTAAATAAACAACGGAAAAGCTCATAAAGGTATAGTACTAAATTTCGTCTTCAGGCAACTGAGTTCGGCTCACGAAGAAATGCCCTTTAATGACAAGAAGTACGTTAATACGTACGAGTTAATATTATTATTGAACTTAGGAAAATAAACTACACTGAAATCTATTCTAATTGGTGGGTTATATCTAGATAACGTGAAAATTTTCATTCTATCACAAAAATTATCGGTTTGAATCAACTAAACAGGACGCGGGTTCAGAGATATGACGAGATCACGTAGATGTGAATAGACACAGCATGGCTTTGGTGAAGATAATGCAAGACAGGCTATAGCAACTGAGAGATGGTTTGTTTTTGAAACCTCATTCATTACTATTAGGTTTGTTTAAGACGATAATAGTCTTCTTTAATGACAGTTGGTTGAAAATTACTTATTCAACAGTTTTGTTGTAAATGGGAAATAAGTAAAAAACAATTATGTTACAAATATTTTATGTTATCTCGCGTTATAAGATGAAATTTTTTAATTGTTTAACTAATAATTAACGTTCAAAATATGTTTATTTTTGTGGATATGGGTTTATTTTATGGGTATACAGGGCTCGGTTTACCTTATAGGAGAAGTCCTGCATCTCCGAATTTCTACGAATACGAGAATTGTTTTTCATGTGAAAGGTATTATTCTGATTTTTATATGTACTTTCACGCTTGAGACTGGAGATATGTTCGTATTTTCGTGCTGCAATCATCTAATCAGCGAACCTATTTCTACCTTCATAACCATAAAAGTGAAAAATTTATATCGAGTTATTTTGTGTACGGTTCATTATCTTACAACCGTAATAAACTTATACTTAAAAATCTTAAATTAAATATTCTAAATGTAAATTAAAATATGTAAAAATTAATCCCTGATTATTTTTACGTAGGTATTTTGTTTAGTTATCTTTCAACACTTTTCATTTTAGTTCTATGCGATTTAATTAAAAATTAATAATCTTCTTAAAAAACCAAGACTAATATAAAGAATCTAATTTGAACACATTATTACAACTGTTCAAATTTTATATGTCGCTCATCAATTAACAATGTAGTAGATTTGGTCTCCTCAATATTGTACACGTTTGTAAGCAGAAATTTGATACGCGAAATATTTTGTAACTTTTTCCCGAATGAGTTTAAAGGATGAGGCGAATGGAGTTTATAGGCGTACGTCATATTAAAGATTTTTCTCTTGCAGGGTACTTTATTTATCAATTACGGTAAATGATTTTAACGGTAAAAAATATTTTACACTTTAAGAACAAAGTTATAAAGTTTGCACTCATTTTCCAAGAAGTCTAAGTATTTACCGTACAATCGCCGTAACAAATATTTTAAAATGGATGAATATCGGTAATCTTGCAAAGACTCGGAGCCAGTGACAATGTATATTTATTGTTTGCCAACTAATTCATGTGCTGTGACAGTATAGAAACCATTATTTCGATGCAACCCTTTCGTGATCGACCAGCATATAGATTATAGGTCGTAAAATAATGATTTCTCCGTAAAGATGAAA
This sequence comes from Laupala kohalensis, assembly GCA_002313205.1. Taxonomy (NCBI): domain Eukaryota; kingdom Metazoa; phylum Arthropoda; class Insecta; order Orthoptera; family Trigonidiidae; genus Laupala; species Laupala kohalensis. Next base: position 11,473 of record NNCF01129868.1, on the reverse strand, counting down.
TTGATGTTCTTAAGTAAGTGTTACCTAGGTTGCGATTCCAGGAAAAATATAATGGTGATTGTGCAGGAAGTGCGGTTTCGATTCGTCGTATTGGAGAGGAAGATATTTGTCATGGGATGCAAACAACAACAAAAATATAAAAAACGCGGTGAAGTGTAAACAGATGAAATAATACAGGGTATTTTGGGAATAAATGAAAGATGTGGTGTTATTTACTGTTAAAATATTATTTTGTTATTTTACTAGTAAACAACCCCACAACTTTTATTTATTCTCAGAACTGAATACTAGTATCGTCTGACCGATATCCAACCATACATGGTATTAATTCTACTACTATTAACGTTCATTACATAATCTAAGTAAATAAATAGTTAAAAACTTACGACTTTTTATGGACGAATAATATTATTGTTTTGAATTCACTACGTTTCGACGCGGATTTACGCCGCCGACAAGTGATCAAGAAATAATAAAATTATAACAATTATAATGATAAAAATATTTTTACGCTTTTACAACAAAGTTACAAAGTTTGAACTCATTTTCCAAGAATTCTAAGTATTTACCAACATAGTCACCGTAACAGAAATCATAAAAATATTTTAAAAAGTAATGAATATCGTGAAACTTGCAATGACTCGGGGTCAGTGACAATGTATACATGATATTGCGAGTGGAATAATTCGTGGTTATACCAATCCTTTATAATTAAGGTTTTTAATGGTAGAAGTCTAAATCAGATAAGTGTGATTTAATGCTTGACACTTTTGTCCATCATATACGTGTTGCGATGTAATGTATTTTACTGTTGCTACAAAATACATATTACATAACGTCAGATTTATGAGTGCTCTATCTCTTACTACCTGACCGGAATCGCGCAAGCGTAGTTGTTGTGATACGGTTTACCCTTTGAGTAATGAAGTGTAGACAAGAACAGCAGTTTTCATTTTAAAAAATCCTATTACAAATGTCATAAAAATATTCTATTAAAAATTATATTAATAGAATTAGTATGAATAGGTGATATAATCTGATCATCGGGAAACGTAACGTGTAATCGTTATTGTTTTTTTTTCAAAATGTTTTAGAATCAATCATTTGTTAAGAATTTATCCACTTTTCTCAAATTTTACAATAACGAATTCTATTACTATTAACGTCCATTATGTAATATAGTTAAAAACATAATTAAAAACTTACGACCTGTTATGGACGAATATTATTTTTTATTTTTTGTGAACAGCTCACTACGGTTCGACGTGGATTTACTTGATCACCTGACGACGACGTAAATCCACGTCGAAACGTAGTGAGCTGTTCACAAAAAATAAAAAATAATATTCGTCCATAAAAGATCGTAAGTTTTTAATTATGTATTTGATTAATTTACATACAATACCGAAGTTAAATCTTCATCAATGTAGTAAAATATATCAGGGTGTGTCAATCAGGGTGGTGATGAATAATTCCGGTATAATTCAGCACACTTTGGAACTATTTTGAAACTTGAGCAATGCAAGCGTTATAGAATCGGTTTTTGTGTTATGTTTGTGAAATAGACAAGGCGTGTTCGTGAATATAGTTATTTTGTGTCTTGGAGATGAATGGAGGAGTATATGTTGTGTGGGTGGCTTCTCGACGCATCCGACAGTTTTGACACGCGCTGAAGAGATGCTCTCACATATGGGATGGCTTTTGTTTTGTTTCCTCTTCGTTCACACTGCAGGGGTGTCCAAACCACGAAAATAAAGGTAAGATAGATAGGGGAACCTCAATAGAGCTTCGGTGTTTCCATGTTCCATTTCAGGTGAAATAAAAGGCAGCTATAATAAATTCTTTCTTTTACTGTGTAGAGATATAATTACACTTCGCCACAAATTTTTAAATTACATTTTATCAATTTATTTACTACTGCTTTGCATTATTTCTCTTTAATTAGAGATAAACAGTGAACAACTACCGTGTTGATCAATTGGGTTATTTAGTTGTATTAAATTTTAAAATAATGCCAGCAGAGTGCGAAGTCGTACTGTTCTTGTCCTCACCCGCAATCGATCAATCGAACTCGCATCCACTGGTTTTCCATCGACTCTCGATTGGTTTCAGTGGGAATGCGTTAAACGTTAAGCTGGTTACAGCGATTGGCAATCGACCGCGAATTGAAGACACGAAATGCTTTCGACGATAAATATGTTGTTAGAGAGAACACACACAATTATTTCCAGTAATGCAATTTTTCGTGTTTGAAGACGAAACAGTGTGTAAATTTATTTATTGTCAGAAGAAATAAACAGTTATGTGAATGAATAATACAGCGTTTACAAGAATTACGTCAAGTAAACAAAAGTGTATCAGTATTTCTTCAGTCAAGTTAGTCATTTATTTGAAATACTTATATAAGAATATTCTGAGAGGTGTAAACGCTAACCTCAACCTCATTGTGCTGTAAATATATAGAGATAATTGTTCATTCTGAACTTATTGTGATGACATTAATTAATACACGCAGTTTACCTTTTTATTGTTTTTTTTTCGACAAAAATTAATGGATAGGAACTTCCATTTGTCAATCTTCACTTTAATGTTTTGTTGATTTGTTCCAAAAAGACACAATTTAATTTAAGTAATTTTGGTGTTGTTTAGATATTTCGAAACAATTGTTACGGGTCTTCATGTTGTGTCAAAAAAAGAGCAATACATTGTGTTGGGGGAAATGTTTCCAGTAATGGAATTTTAATGGAATGATACGCTAACTTCTTTATTTTTGCATAATCTTTGCTAAACGCATTATTTTTCATTTATTCTAAATGTTTTAAACAAAGATGAGTTTTTAAAATATTAATCTCCTACGTACTTATTGGTTCAACGTGTATTTACAATTTATATATGGCATAGTATGATAAAACCTATTAATATGTAAACATGTGCTTAAAATATTCTAAGGAATGGTGATAATGTATGAAAATACTATTGGGAAACCAACATTGATTTCCAATAGGCGTTACTCACGTCAAAATATTCTCACTTTTGTGAATAAAAATTTCTCAAAATATGATGAAAAATTTGGGAGGCAAATTTATCTAAACAATTCTTGTTACTTTTAAATATCCTTAAATATGAGAAAATGAAACCGCCAGACTCCAGGAACAGACAATGAAATGACTCATGTTTCGAGAGCGAAGTTCTCTTTTTTATATTCTTTACTGTTGTTAAGATCCCATATTGAGGCATAATTGAGGAATTGAAATTCGTAATTCAAGTGAATTTGACTAATATTTATGTTCGTTGTGCTCGAAATTCGGAGAAAACGTTTATGTTAAAAATTGATGTTACGGAGATATACTCGTATGTCTTCATTTTATCATATATTACATCTATTACGTAATTATTTAAAATCTTAAATAAAATATTTTAAAACTGTATATAGATTGAAGGATTTCATTTATAATATGTTTACGATTATCCCGTGTACATATTGTGAATGAACTTAAAATAGTAAATAAATGTGTATCGATACAAAGTCTTCAAACAAATAACATTTAATTTACTTAAAAAATGTAAGATAATTTGATATAGTTTTAACAGTTTATTGATACTTCAGAATACACCTATTTTCCGTCATAATAATGTTCCTTTCCCTTCCTCGCTATTTGCATGAGCTTTTGCTGTCGATGCTGTTCCAAATTGCATGGAAGAACGAGATAGATTTCCTAGTCTTAGCCTACGTTTTTTCATTAGATGCGCATCTGACAAGAGCAGAACACGATCGATCTCCGGGTGGAATGCGAAGATCGGTGATATATCACAGTGCATCCCCAACCACATTCTACTAATTTTAAAAAAGACGGAGGAATTTTTTACTACTGTTTCGTCATTGGTGAAACGTCACCTAGAGGTAGTTTTCGTAACAAAGAATTTTATGCAATATAATAATGTTAATACCGATTATTTGTGTCATACCGTGACCCATCAAGGTTTAATATTAACAACTAATCCATAATTAAGTATATTTGAAATTTGTGTAAACGGATGCAATGGCATATATTAATATCAATTTTAGTTTCTGCAACACACTTAACCGGTCATTTCAGTAATATGTAGATTGTTTAATATTTTGATTCCATGCATTGTCCGTGAATAAAAATAAATATTTTCGAAGATAATTTGTTTTCCAAATATTTTAAAAAGATGAAATGTTTTAAAACTAGAATAAACGCTTTAGTAATTAAACAAATAGTTTTAAAGAGGTCGCCATACGTTTTTAAGAGATATTTAACTTTCTGTGTTTTTCGTCCTGTCCATTATGGCCAACTACGTCAAGGGTTTACATTATGGCAGGCCATGCTATTTACAGAGTCAAGCGACTTGTCAGCTCATAGTACTTGCCTCATCAATATCTTCTTATGAAACAAAATGAAATATTATTTCGTTACTTGTCACTATTATTCACAGAACTAACCCACCATATAATTAAAACATGAACGAAGGGGATTATGTCTTTTGAATGATGTGACTTAACATTACCTTACGTCAAGCGAACGGGAGTCTCTTTTTCTTTCGGACATATCCTTCAGCGAGCAATCGATCTCAGAAACTTAGAGGTCAAGGGCTCCCTACGTTGACTACAAAGGTACATTTTTATTTACTCATCAATATGTTTTCAATGTTGATGAAACTATAATATAATTTGATGTTTATATGCCGTTCCAAGAATTCATTCGCTTACGTAAAATTTGTAATAATAAGATAAAGTCTCTAGACTCATTTTCTCTCCTCGTCTAACATTCTTATTTATTTGTTTAAATCAAGTACAAAATATGTTTTATACATTGATAGATATCAATCCTCCACGTACATTTCACGGAGGTAAGTATTACCTGTGTGTTTACCCGACGGATTAAAAAAAATGTGTGTTTGACATAATTTATTTAAAATTTATAAACACATTAAAAAGAAAATAAGGGAAGAACTAAATAATAATAATAAAACAATGCAAAGTATTAGAATACAATGTACAACAATTTCAATACGTCACATAAAAGCTAGTAAAATAATGAAATGCAGAAAAGATCTTGAAAAATAATTTTAAAAAGAAAATATAAATAGAAAATTTAAAAAGAAGGGTAAATGAATCATTGACACAGAATATGATCCTTTAATGTTATATAAACAAAAGTTTTATTGCAATCAATAGATTTCAAGATACTGTTATTTTTATTTAACATTATAGTTTTCTATGCCTTCCACCTCACCAATGTGTAGCTTGAAATAGACGCACATTCAACAGAACTGATATATAAAATTAAATAATTATGTTTATTAATATTGTTATGTATAGTCCCCGTCGTGGCCACAGTGTCAGCGTGATTGTTCGTCACCGAGTCATTTCCATGTCTCAGTTTAAATAATGAAAATTCCGCCCTACTGCGACTAACTGCAGTTGTACGGATACAGCAATCTGGGTCCTATATAGACGCTGTTCCACCGATCTCGGTAAAATTCACGATGTGTCTAGTGAGTAAACTCACACAAAAACTGAGCCTTACTGGTACTCGTCGTTCGTGGTTCTTAGCTGGCCGGAACGATATACATACATACATTGTTATGTATTAATAAAATTGAGATTTTGCACTCTTTTGAGTCTAGTGTTACACTGTGAGATAATTTTTTATTATATATTAAACTTTCTAAAATGGAACCACACTGTGGGATAACCACTGTTTAAAATAATAATAATAATAATAAATTTTGGATAACAAATCAGTTACAAACGTGGAGGACAATAAAATAATTTACCAATACAATAAAATAGTTACATTCATGTTATAATACCAACAGATTACCAACAAATTTGTATTTAA